>PVJI01006191.1:0-88859 GCA_004026765.1 Micronycteris hirsuta
TAGATTCAGGTCTGGTGGCAGACACGACCAGGTGAAAGAGATCAGCAAGCTAGAATTTTTTAAGATACACCTTTGCCAAATTCCTATTAGAGAATTCCCATCCCACAGACATGATCCACACTTGCTCACACAGGAGTCACACGGAGCTGTGCTCAAAACGTGTAGATTCTCAGGACTGTGTGTTTACACACGTGTGGAAATCACTGCCACAGTGGTGTATCACACTTATTGAACCATCCCTGCATTCTAAAAATGAACTGCACTTGATCCTTTCAATGTATTTTTGAATTCTGTTTGCTAATATTTTGTTGAGGATTTTTGTATCTATTTTCATCAGGGATATTGGCCTGTAATTTTCTTTTCTTGTAGTGTCCTTGTCTGGCTTTAGTATCAGAGTAATACTGGCCTTGTAAAACTAGTTTGGAAGAGTTCCTTCCTCTTCTATTTTTGGAAAGATTTAGAGAAAGATTAGTATTAATTTTTAAGTGTTTGGTAGAATTCATGAATGAAGCTCTCTGACCCTGGACTTTCTGTTGTTGGGAGGTTTTTGATTACTGATTCAACATCTTTACTAGTAATTGGTCTGTTTAGATTTCCTATTTCTTCATTATTAAGTCTTGGTAGGTTGTATATTTCTAGGAATTTTTTTCATATCTTTTAGGTTATCTAATTTGTTGTATAATTGTTCATAGTAGTTCCTTATGATGCTTAGTATTTCTTTGTTATCCATTTTAATTTCTCCTCTTTCATTTGTAAATTTATTCATTTTTTTAAAACATTTTATTTATTTATTTTTAGAGAGAGGAGAAGGGAGGGGAGAAAGAGAGGAAGAGAAACATCAATGTATGGTTGCCTCTCACATGGCCCTCACTGGGGACATGGCCTGCAACCCAGGCATGTGCCCTGACTGGGAATCGAACTGGGACCCCCTTTGGTTCCCAGCCCGTGCTCAATCCACTGAGCTACACCAGCCAGAGCTGTAAATTTATTTTTTAAATCTTCTCAGTTTAGTTTATAAATTTCTCCCTATTTACAAATAATATTGCAATAAACATTTTCCTTCATGTATTCTTATGCAAATGTGGGAAAATTTCTCTAGGTTTTTGCTTAGGTGTATAATTGCTGGGCTGTAAGGTATATAGACATATGACTTTACCAATTTTCTTTCCAAAATGCAAAAGAGTATACTTCTCTTCCTCCTCTCTCATCCTTTGCGCCATTTTTGTCATACATTTACTTCTACATACATTATAAGCCACAAAGTACATTGTTGCTATTTTCACTATGAATAGGCAATGATCTTTTAAAGAGATTTTAAATAGCTCTTATATATACCCACATATTCACCATTTCTGGTGCTCTTTATTCCTTCGTGTAGATTAAAATTTCCATCTTTCATCATGTTCCTTTTGCCTATACCCACTTTATCTAATATTTCTTCTTTTTTTTAAAGATTTTATTTATCTATTTATTTTAGAGAGGGGAAGGAAGGGAGAAGAAAGGGAGAGAAACATCAATGTGTGGTTGCCTTTTGTGCCCCCTACTGGTGGC
The DNA here is from genome assembly GCA_004026765.1 of Micronycteris hirsuta. NCBI lineage: Eukaryota > Metazoa > Chordata > Mammalia > Chiroptera > Phyllostomidae > Micronycteris > Micronycteris hirsuta. Next base: position 1,552 of record PVJI01006191.1, read on the forward strand.
CTGGCCTGCAACCCAAGCATGTGCCCTGACTGGGAATCAAACCTGCGACCCTTTGGTTCGCAGGTCGGCACTCAGCCACTGAGTCACACCAGCCTTGGCTCTAATATTTCTTATAGTGCACATATGTTAGAGACAATTCTTCCCAGTTTTTTAATATATAAAGGCCTTTATTTTATTTACATGTTTGATAGATTTTTAAAATCCTTTTTGTAGCTAACTCTCCTTTCCTCAAAAAGTGAACAAACTTTTTTTGCTCAAAAACTTGAAATATTATCATTATTGTTAAATTTGTATGATGTATCCCTACATGTTATTTACCTATCATTATTTGCTTATTTGACCAATTTATTATTTAATTATTTAAATTCAGTTATTATTAAGGAAACTAAAATACCCAAGCCTGAAGAACTGACCAGAATCAAGCTTGGCAATAGGACTCATACTTCAACTTTGCTCCTAGGGCAGTGCCTGCTAAGCACTCTTTGAATTTTTTATCCATTTCCTGGTTCTGAGTTTCATTGAACAGAAGTTTCCAATCACCAACTTCACCTACAACACACAAAAAAACAGTAGACTCAGACACTTGTTAGAATACTTTTTCTGAATTTTACCATTTTTAAGTGAAGTGCTTCGCTTTGAAATGTGAAAACGGACACATGAAACATATAGAAAGTCTTAAAAAACTAATGCAATCCCTCTTATAACATTGACCACATCCACTGGGGCTCCCCCACCTGTGGTGTGGTAGGTGACACGCTTTCTTATATCGCTGAGCGGACCCTTGGGCTTGGTAAGCTCCCATCTCCACCTCTCGCCCCACACTCAGGACCTAAATGTCTAGTGGTTTTTCAGAGCCGGTTTATTCCTCTTTAAAGTCTTGTAAATACCTTAAATACTCCTTGAAAAGTGAACATTTTACAGCAGGTTTTGTTTAAGACCTCACATCCTGAAAATTTTGCAAAAAGTGATTATTTTGCCTGGGATTAGAATATGTTTTTCTTACTCGCTTTTAAATGTAAAGGAAGTTACTTCTTCCTTTATCATTTTTTGATCATTTGGGTGGAAGTTATAAGTTCCTTGTTGCATAACCACTGAAATTTATGCTTATAAAAGAGAGTTTAAATACATGAGGAAATCCTTAGATATATGAAGGAAATAAAATAAAACACAGCTGTTCACACATGTCATCAACTATATAAAATATCACAGAGTAAAGCTGGAAGAAATATGCCAAAAAGTTCAACCTGCCTCTGGTGGGGGAAGTGTGGATACTTTTTAATGCTTTTTCACATTTTTCAATGCTTTCTGAATTTCCTACAAGAAATAGTAGTAAAAATCTTGTTATTACATTATTTATTTGAAGATTTTTCTATTCCATATGGTATTTGATTAACAATGTATAGAAAAGGTGCATTTCCCCCTCCTTAAAGCTATAGGACTAGGCATAAAAATCAGGGCTAAAGTCAGGAATCAAACCAAAGTCAGAGTTATAATCAATGGTCCATTCACAGTGGGTTTTAACAATAGGTTTGTATTTGACAAAGTGTAGTAGCATCAGTCAAATAAACGTAAGTTCAAATCCTGACTCCATCATTTATTAGCTTTGTGACAAGGGACACGTTAATATCTCTGAGTTGATGTCCACATTTGTAAAATGAAGGATTCAATATCTCTTATTGCTATAAAATTCAAGCCCAGCAAGGGCCAAACACATGAATAGATGCCTAAGAATTGATAGCTGTTGCGATGTGTGCTGCCTCTAAATTGCATTACACTTTCATTACATGTGCAATAAAATAAACTGGCAATCCCTGAGCTATGCCATCATAAATTTCCACAGGGAATTGTAATGCTATCATGAAATTTAGTAAAATCATCAATGTCAGGGACAACTAGTTGCCTATCCAATATCATTTTCTTTTTCGTCCTTATTTACAAAACCCTAATTTTAACTGGGTTACATGCCCACCTTTCAAAAATCCCATTCCCCAGCCAAGGGCGCAGTGAGAGGTGGCCAGCATAAGAAGTCACAGATTGTTCTTAAAAGGGGTCTCACTCAGCTAATGCACAGGACTCTGTCTCTTGCCTTTCCCTCTTCATTTTAATGAAAAAATCCTCTAATGTTAATGTAATGGTGGAGCCCTAGCTGCTCCCTCATCATCAGAAGGTGACAAGTAGAAAGGTAAAGGAACTCAGTACTCTAAAAGATAATATAAGCTGCCAGTTCCAGCTCTGAACTGTGGCCAGACTTCTTGATGAGGGAGAGACAAAGAAAAACCTGTCACATTTAAGGAAGAGTTATATGGATGGCCCGTTACATGCCAATTGGCCGGGGGTCCTAGAATACAACGCAGCTTCACCTTTGCGGAACAGGAAGGGGCCGACAGCCCCGTGGGTCTCCTGGGCCTTGGCTCGCATCGCCTGGAAGGTGCTCTGAGCAGAGACAGTTTGAATCTGCTCCCCAGTGAGAGAGAATCCAAAGAACTCAGCGATCTGTTTTACTCCCGCAGCCAGATTCTGAAAACAAAATTTTAAAGGATAACCTTCTTTCAGCGTGAATTGTGCCATAAGCAAAGACAGACTTCTTAGACAGAATGGATTTATTAAGCCTGTTTAATTCATCTGTTTATCTCTCTCTACTCAGATTTACTTTGATATCTCTGTATAAATAGTTGAGGTATCCTTAGGAGATATTCTGTATCAATTTTACCTTATGGTTTAAATTTATAATTCTTTCAAACTATTTAGGATATAAACAATGACATTAAACATTAATCAATAGGTTAGAATTTTATCTAAGATGATAGTCATTTTTTTTAAAAGTGCCAGTCTAACCTAGCTGAGGAAATTAATGTATTTGTACACGCTCATTCGAATTCTCTTTTCTTCTGAATCCTATTTACAGCTCATGTTTAATGTCATTAAGGAAGTATGATATTTAGAATCATAAAAAATAGAAGGGATTCTAAAATTTTTCTTGTCTAAATACCCTTGTAAATCATGAACCCCACCCTCACCCCCAACAGTATCCCTAACAGGGGAGATTCATTAAATTTCTTAAACTATATTCTACAAAACACTCATATACCTCAGGATGGTTATAGATGTTTCATGGGAAAAAAAAAGAAAAGAAAATAAGGGTGAGTGGTTGAGGTCAAATAAGCTTGGAATCCTTTGGGTTACACAAAGGTAAGACTTTTTTTCCCCCTACAGGGTCTCTCAGTCTTTAATATGCAAAATGCAATGTGAATCTCCCAAAGGAGTGGGCTATCTAATACAGCAGTTCCCAAATCAGTTTGAACAAGCGACTTTCTTCCAACCCCCAAGAATAATTATTAATACTTGGGGCAACACTATCTTTCTATGGAGGACAAGTTTCAGAAACAAAATTCTAGACCAGAGGGAGAAAAGACTAAATAATTATATTCTTCCATGTTATATAAATGCATCCCATAAACAGAAGAGCTAGATTGCATTATACTTTTCTTTGATGAGACAGAAGAGACGTGTGTTAAAAACACAACTCAGTTAGAGGGCATTTGATACTCTCCCTTCCCATTAACATACGGTACTTTCTTCACTGGGGTTCCAGGACTCTGGCTACCTCCTACCTCATTAGTCATTCCTGCTCAGTCTCCTTTGCTGATTCCTCCTCTTTGCCCCCAACTCTTTTTGTTGGAGGGCTCCAAGGCGGAGTTCTTTTTTTTTTTTTTTAAATAAGGAACGGAGGGAGAAAGAGAGGGAGAGAAACAGCAATGTGCAGTTGCCTCCCACGTGGCCCCCACTGGGGACCTGGCCTGCAGCCCAGGCATGTGCTCTGACTGGGAATCAAACCGGCGACCCTTTGGTTCACAGCCTGCACTCAATCCACTGAGCTACACCAGCCAGGGCCAGGGCACAGTTCTTGGCTCCTTCCGTTCTCTACCCATATACTTACACACATAGGTAGGCAATCTCATGGCTGTACATGCTGTGTATGTGCCAGTGATTCACAAATTTATATCTGTAGCCAAGAATTCTTGCCTTCAAGAGTCTTATGCCCAACTGCCTACTAGACCTTTCCATTTTGGTGACTAACACGCATCTCAAACATAGCAAGCTCCAAAACAAATCCCGTCTTCCCCACAATCCTACTTCATCTGCCATTCCTACTCAGATGATGGCAATTCAATCCTCCCAGTAAGTTAGGCCAGTAATATTGGAGTCTACTTTGACTCCTCTTTTTCTCTCACTACTCTTATCCCATCCAATTCAGCAGCAAGTCCTACTGGGTCTTCTTTCAATTCATACCCAGAATGCAACCACTTCTCGTCACCTCCACTGCTTCTTCTGGTCTGAGCCACCATCTTCCCTTGGGTGGCGCCACCTCACAGCTTTTCCCGCACTATCTTGGCCCCTCTCCAGTCTGCGCTCACACACCAGCCACGATGATCCTATTAAAAACACCTATCAGCTCCTATCACTATTCTGCCCCAATGCTACAGTGGCTTTCCATTTCACTTAGAGCAGAGGCCAAAGTGATGTCAGTGGACTGTCACGCCATTCCTCATACTCCACCCCACATGGGCGGTGTTCTTATGGGTTAGTCTCCCCTTCCCTCCCTCCTGTCCCTTAATCATACAGGAACTCCCCCCTCAGGGCCTTTACTCCAGTCGATTCTCTGGACCTGTTCTTGTGCCAGGCGCCCCTTTGGCTCATTCCCTCACTTCCTTCAGATCTTTGCTTAAATCGCATCCTCTCCATGAGGCTTCCCCTGACCATCTTATACTGGGGTTTGTTCAGCATCCTAATCCCCCACCTCAAGGCATTTCCAGTTTTTCGTAATCAGCTATGCCATTTCTCTTTTTCTCCTCACATATTTTATACATTTTCATTGTTATTGTGTTTATTATTTATCATTCCATCTTCTTTCCTTCTCTGGTGAGAATGTGAGCTTCTCCAGGGCACTGACCTTTGTCTGGTCTCTTACTGGTATATCGCAAGGGCCTAGAACACTGCTGAGCAACTACTCACTAAATGGTTGTGAATAAACAATTACAAATTCCATGGAAAAATCAATTCACAGCTAAATGCATGTTCAATTAAATCTCGGTTAAGACCTACCTATTGTTTCTCATATTTCTAATTTGGACCATCTATCATAAAAGGAAAATAAAGCAGCAACAGTTAGTAATAAACTGCTAAGCATTATTTATTTCTGTTAAATAATCAACCTAAGCACTTATGCATTGTTTGTTTTTTTTCCCTAGCACTATATCATATATGAAATATTCTTTTTTTCTAGCAGAAGTAAGGCCTGCTTGAGTGTGGTTGGTAGGGTAATAATATGAGTGTAATAATTTATAGCTTTAACTGAACATTTCACCTAAAATGTCACATGGTGTGCTTGTATGTGATATTGTTACATTACAGATTTACATGCTTACGATTTTATAATTAAAAAGGGGCGTTATTTGTGCCGGACCCTGTATGTGTTCATACAAGCAGACATGCTAAGTGCTCTGTGTTGTGGTTCATAATAAATTTTGTTATAGAATATCAATAATCATAATCTCACCTCTTTCAGGTCTTCATATAATATGAACTTAACATTTTCATCATCGAGATGTTTGTTCCAATTAATTGCAAAATCAAAATAGCTTCCCCAAGAAACTAAAAACACAAGAAAAAAAAACTTCTTAAGGAATTCTAAATAACTGAGGTTAAAATGATAGATGGTTAATGTATGCTCTAAAGTATAAGCTATCTATATGTGAGTGAGCTCAAACAATGTGTTCGTAAATTATTACAAATCTATGCTCCACAGAAGCAGTGCGAGCCGGTCCTGTTGTCAGATTTGTATTAACTTCATCTTCATAAATAATAACACAACTGAGCAAGCTGTACAGTGGTTTGATGAAAACTATAGACATTCATGAATATTTAGGTGAATGAAATAATTCAGAAATAGTGAATGATCCATGAAAACTGACAGAGATAATGCCAGAAAGAAACGATGGGACAGATATTATCTAGATCAGTATTATCCAATGGAACTTTAATACCTCAGCATGTAATTAACATAACAATTATTAATGAATCATTACACATTGTTTTTGTATTTTAAGTCTTAAAAACCAGTGGTTATTTTGCTTAATTTGAATGCTAAGTTTTTTTCTGAATCACTTGATATGTTTTTAGACTTCACAAAACTTATATTTGGAAAAGTAGATTCAGACATTCAACTTGTACCAAACTTACCCTAAAAGTTTCCGGTAAATGCATTGAGTAGTTTTAAAATCTAAATTTAAATTAACTAAAATAAAATAAAATTCAAAAAATTAACTTCTCAATTGTGTCACCTTTCAAGCGCTCAGTTCCCACATGAGGCTAGTGGCTGCCATATTGGACGCTGTGGAGCGAGACACTGATCAGCTGTCCACTTACTAACTCTGTGACTTCGAGCAACTCCCTAAACCTCCTTGTGCCTTAGTTTCCTCATCGGTAAAGTGGGGTCTGGTTTGTGAGGTTTAAATGAATTAACACATGTCAAATACCTAATTAATAGTATGTACCAATTCAATAAATTTGGGCTATTATTATTTCATTAATAGTATAATAATCTCATAATTTCTATAGTTATCATCCTTATCATGAAGCCTTCGCTTTCAGCCAGGCAGTTTCTATATGTTTTATTTGTTGTGGCAGATATAGTAAGTTTCTTACCCTTTATCCAATACACTCCCTTACTTGTTGCTAACCAAACCCCTTTTGTGACTCCCTTAGAAGAACTGTGATTGGTGACGTGACGGTCTGGCCAGTGAGACCCAAGCAGGGGTCTGCTGGAAGGTTCTAGCAAAGCAGTTGCTGCTCTGGTGAGTGTTCTTCATGATCTGAAGGCGATGGCTACAGAGACAGTAGCCAACTTGAGAGTACAGTGTAGAAAGCAACAGTGTGGGCCCAAGGGACTATCAGAGGTACTGGCCTTCCTCGCTGGGCTGCCGAACCAGTTGCCTACCTTCAGACTTCTTGTTAGGTGAGAAAAACAAAATCTGATGTGTTTAGGCCACTGTGGTCAGGATTTCTGCTCTTCTAAATGTACTATTAATTGACATGCATACAGTTTACACTTCAATCTTTAGAGCAATCCAGTGAGATAGGTACAGGTTTTATGCCCATTTTGTTAAAGGGGAAATAGAGAGAGAGTGTAAGTGACCACTTTAAGCCACACAGGTAGTAAGTTATGGGGTATTGTACATTTCAAAGACAGTCTGACACCAGACCTTGTGTGGCTAAACAAAATCTATGCTGTCATGCCTCTGGTAGATCAGAACTCTCATGTGTACTTTACAAGTAAGAAAACCGAAGTTTGTGTACTTGACAAGTAAGAAAACCAAAGTTTGGAGAGATCAAAGTGTTGCTCAAAATCCCCCAGGCAATGAATGTTTTGAACCTGAGTTTCAGTTCTAACTCTGCTATTTAATAGCTGTGTGACCTTTCTTTTTTCTTTTTCTTTTTAACTTTTTTTTCTCGGTGTGACCTTTCTATGCCTCTATTTCTTTCTTCATAAAATGGGGATAATAATAGTATATTTATAGGGGTCTGATAAGAATTTGAGTTAAATAACGTGTGCTAGGGAAAGCATGTAGTGCCTGGCATGTAGTAATTGCTCAGTAAGCAGTAGCTATTTTATTGTTTATAATATTAATGACTAATATATAACAATAAGTGGTAAACCCAAAATCCAGGCCTTCTCATTCCAATCCTACATGTTTACAAGTGCATTCAAATGCCTCCATAAGTTGAATTTAATAAATTCACAAGGCAGAAACTCCATCCAGGTTATCACCATCATATCTAATTATTGTCAATCAAAAAATTAGGCCAAAAGGATGGATAAGCCAACAAAGGTTCCCTAAAATAGATTGTCTGACAGGTTTCTTGTGGTTGAATGTTCTCTTGTATTACTAAAGGGATAATGTTTCAGACTTGCCCTGACTCCATCCTGTCTTAGTGAGTGGTTACCAGACAAACCAGTTTTCTTCATGGTGCTTCCTAAGCACCTTCTGTGCACTTTCCTTTTTCTCCAACATCCAAGTCCCAATATTTCATCTTTTCTAAGGAGACAGTCTGTACCCTGTGTCACTGCTGCGCTGATCACCTTTAAAAGTGGTCCTCTTAGAGACCTAGCAACGACTTCTCCTCTAGGCTCACCTGGCATTAATTCTACCTTCTATACTGCAAAGACTCAACAGAGCCACTACTAAAAGGAGGCATTTGAGGCAGACACCAGCCTGCAGTGTCTGCGATGTCATGGCTGAGATACGAGATAAATTCACATGTACTACCGAGTCCTCTGGAAGAAAAGGGACGGCATGGCCACTCTCTCAAGGGGAGAGAGCACCGACCCTCGCCTTGACAGGCTTTTATTGTCTTTCTGGGTACATTACATGGAGGATGGTTCTCATTTACTGTGCACAGGTTCACTGTAGGTGATTAGCTTTTACAGATAGCAAAGGAGAGGATGTTGCTAATTATATCAAGAAAGGAGGATATTTGCAAATGTAAAGGGGAAAGTGGTTGAACTGGTTACCCTTGCCCTTGGAAGATTTAGCATGGACTTTAGGAAGTTACTTTAGAGATATGCAGTAAACGTTTGTTGCCTCCATCCAAGGTGAGGGAGTTTTAGCAAAAGCAAGTCTCATAGCAGCCTAGGTACAAAGCTGGCCTGATTCCCCACTGGAGAACCCATCCGTGGGCATGAGCCTTGTGTCCCTCTCCACTGTCTGAGTGGGAGCTGGGCCCACGCCACGCGGAACGGTCTCCCATAGGCATGTATTAATCTGTGGCCACTGTACCCACGGAAGCAGAGTTGCCGCCACTTACAAGCAGTGGGACCACTGGCAGGCAAGTGATTTAACTTTTTTGATGCATTTTCTCATTCATGCAATGGGGCTAATACTGCCTTACTCACAGGTTGTTATGGTCTTAAATGAAATCGTGAATATGCAACACCTAGTTTAAAACCTGGAGCATTAGTGGGCCCCTCAGAATTGTAGTTATCAACAACCAGAGGTAAAATATCAAGGTGGTCTAGCAAAAATTTATTTCCTTTCTGGCAAACCCATACTGTGGTTACTCAGTATTATGGTTTCATATATATATTTTCTTTTTATCATTGTGTTAGGAACTTAAGAGAAATGAACTAGAAACGCTTTTCTACATGACTGTTAGAAGCCTCTTTGTCCCATGTCTGAAAGGTCACTTAATAATCATAGTCAACATATAAATTGTCTAAATTATTTTTAAAAACAGTAATGTAGCCCAGGCTGGTGTGACTCAGTGGGTCGAGCGCGGGCTTGTGAACCAAAGGGTTGCTGGTTCAATTCCTAGTCAGGGCGCACGCCTGGGTTGTGGGCCAGGTCCCCAGTTACGGGTGTGAGAGGAAACCACACATTGATGTTTCTCTCCCTCTCTTTCTCCCTCCTCTCCCCTCTCTCTAGAAATAAATAAAATCTTAAAAAAAAAAAACAGTAATGTATTGCTTGATACACAGACCAGTGGTGCTATAAACTTCATTGAAAAGTTATTTTTGGTTCCTGGATCCACCTTAATCTCCTTTCTTTCTTTACCCTAAAACACATTTGAATTTTCGTATTTATGTGGTCATATGTCAAAGTAAGAATTCTTTCACCAACAGCCATACCTTGTCCTTTCATGAACTGTCTGAAGAATTCATCCCAAGAGCCATAGCTTGGAATATCAGGGACATCATTGTGGAAATGGAAAAAAGATACTGCTGTATCTTTAGGGTTTCGGAATATCACCAATATCTAGGGAAATAAAACTAAGTTAATCGATTTAGGACATGTTTTGCACTTTGGAAAAGAGAATGGGTGAGCAATACCGTGAGAACTCTTGTAGGCTTCATCATTTTTTTTAATACGTAGAGAAAGAATGATGGTAAGAAACCAAGGAATAGGAGGTGATAGTTGGGGAAGTCTGGAGAGAAGGGAGAAAAGAAGAAGAAAAAGAACACTGATGTTATAGGAGACTTCTGGTCGTGAGTTTAGACAGTAAAGAGACATACGTAGAAGATGTACAAAAGGTATGAAGGGCAAGCTCACAAGCCCATGATCTGAAACGGCAACCCCCTAAACAAAGTAAAAAATGCAAAGTAATATTAAGGACAATTAAGATAACATTTAAGTCCGGTGGGAGAAGATCAAAGAATGGCAGGCCCACTCTCTGGGGCCCCCGGTGGGCGATGGGTGACGTAGCTGCAACAGAACCTCTGCCTTCCTGTCCTAAGCCTATCTTTTCTGAGGAGGGGTAAATTTATTCTTTGGAGTGAAAAGTGTGAAATACACATTGTAAAGAGAAATCTGAAACCCAAGCAAACCAAAAGATTACAGGAGAACTTCTGGCCACTCCAAGTGGATTTAGTTTAGGCCTTCTGTCCTGACGAATTCCATGTCAAGAACTGGGGAGACTGGAGAATACAGTACTGAGCGCTGTTGATGGGCACTGAGGAATCTGAGATGACACACAAAAGCTTCCGGAGACTAGAAGTTGGCAGACATCATTTCAGGTTCAGAAGGGAGGTAGGCATGGATTTGCAAAGTACAGATTTGTGAATCTGACTTCCATTTGGAAGAAGTTTTCTAGAATTGACTGAAGTAGATGATTTGAGGCCACAAAAAAGAGCAAGTAGTAAGCGCCAGAGGCAATATGGGTTCTCTAAGAATGAGTCACTGCTAACGCCAGGTTTTTCTTAGACCATGATCAAGTGGGATTCATCCCAGGGATGCAAGGGTGGTACAATATTTGCAAATCAATAAATGTAATAAACATAAACAAAATGAAAAACAAAAATCACATGATCATATCAATAGATGCTGAAAAAGCATTTGATAAAGCACAACACCCATTTATGATAAAAACACTCAGCAAAGTGGGAATAGAGGGAGCATTCCTCAACATAGTAAAGGCCATATATGAGAGACCTACAGCCAACATCATACTCAATGGGCAAAAACTAAAAGCTTTCTCCCTAAGATCAGGCACAAGACAAGGGTGTCTGCTTTCACCACTTCTATTCCAACATAGTCTTGGAAGTTCTAGCCACAGTGATCAGACAAGAAATAGAAATAAAAGTCATCCAAATTAGAAAGGAGGAAGTAAACTGACATTGTTTACAGATGACATGATAGTGTACATAGAAAAGCCCATAGGCTCCACCAAAAAATGACTCAACCTAATAAATTAATTTGGCAAAACAGCAGGATACAAAGTCAATATTCAGAAATCAAAGGCATTTTGTATACCAACAATGAAATATCATAAACAGAAGCTAGGGAAAAAAATCCCATTTAATATAGGAATAAGAAAAATGAAGTATCTAGGACTAAACCTAACCAAGGAGGTAAAAGACCACTACTCAGAAAACTACACAACTCTTTAGAAAGAAATTGAGGAAAACACAAATAAATGGAAGCATATATCATGTTCATAGATTGGGAGAATTAACATCATCAACATGTCCATACTACCTAAAACAATTTATAGAGTCATGCAATCCCTACCAAAATACCAATAACATATCTCACAGATATAGAACAAATATTTCAAAAATTTATATGGAACTATAAATGACCCCAGATAGTTTCAGCAATTTTGAGAAAGAAGAGCAAAGTAGGAGGGATCACAATACTTGATATCAAACTATACTACAAGGCCACTGTAATCAAAACAGTCTGGTACTGGCATAAGAACAGACAAAAGGATCGATGGAACAGAATAGAGAGCCCAGAAATAAATCCATGTCTCTATGGTCAATTAATATTTGACAAAGTGGGCAGGAGCATAAAATGGAGTAAAAATAGCTCCTTCAATAAATGGTGTTTGGGTGCAAAAGAAAAAGAAACCAGATCACCAGCTTACACCATACATACATCAAAACAAACTCAAGATGAATAAAAGACTGAAATATAAGTAGTGACACCATAACAGTCCTAGAGGACAACATAGGCAGTAAAATGTCAAATATCCCACAAGGCAATATTTTTGCCAAAATATGTCCTAGGGCAAGGGCTATAAAGGAAAGAATAAACAAATGGGACTACATCAAATTAAAAAGCTTCTGCATGGCTAAAGAAAACATCAGCAAAATGAAAAGGGAACCAACTGTATGGGAAAATGTGTTTGCCAATGACACCTCAGACAAAGGTTTGATCTCAAAAATATATAAAGAACTCATATGACTCAAAACCAAGAAGACAGTCCAGTTAGAAAATGGGCAAAGGACCTGAACAGACACTTCTCCAAGGAGGACATACAGAGACATATGAATGGATGCTCAACATCACTAGCCATCAGAGAGATGCAAATGAAAACCACAGTGAGATACCACTTCACACCGGTCAGAATGGCCATCATTAATAAATCTACAAACGACAAGTGCTGGCGAGGATGTGGGGAAAAGGGAACCCTGGTTCACTATTGGTGGGAGTGCAGACTGGTGCAGCCACTGTGGAAAACAGTATGGAGTTTCCTCAAAAAACTAAACATTGGAACTGCCTTTTGACCCGGCAATTCCACTGCTGGTATTTATACCCTAAGAATCCTGAAACACCACTTCAGGAGAACCTATGCACCTCAGTGTTCACAGCAGCACAATTTACAATAGCCAAGGGCTGGAAACAGCCTAAGTGCTCACCAGTAAATGAGTGGATCAAAAAACTGCTACATTTACACAATGGAACACTACACAGCAGAGAGAAAGTAGTAACTCCTACTCTTTGCAACAGCGTGGATGGAACTGGAGAGTATTATGCTAAGTGAAATAAGACAGGTGGTGAAAGACAAATACCATATGATCTCAACTATAAGTGGAATCTAATGAACAAAACAAAAAAATGAGCAAAACAGAACCAGAGGCATGGAAATAAGGAACAAACTGACAGCGATAAAAGGGGTAGGGGGAGAGGGACAACAGGGGAGAGAAAGGGAAGGGTCTACTCAAGGAACACATATAAAGGATCCATGGACATGAACAGCAGGGTGGGGACGGACCGAGGGAGCTGGGGGGAGGGTGGGACAGTGTAGAACAGCGGGGAAAAATTGGGACAACTGTAATTAAACAACAACAAAAAGAATTTAAATCCTTATTTAAATTAATTCTCATCTTTGCTCTTCAGACAGAGAAAAGAGGCACCCTGAAATAAGGAAATGGGAAGAGACCAGGTGAAAACAAAAAGGATTGGGTAAAAACTAATAGTTGTAAGAATAGATCAATAATATTTAATAAAACAAGATTTTTAAACAACTAAGAATAGCACCTACAATTATTTATGCATGACATGAAGCTTGCTATTACATATGAAAAACAGAAATGAAATAATCAGACTTTAGATAAATAGTGCTCACCAGATAGAACCAAAGGAATAATTTTAGCTCATTTTCCTAGGTTGTATTCTTTTGTTAAATGCTAAGTGTCCCAGAGCTGAAATCTCTTCACTATAAAACAGATTTTAAAATATGTATATGTTTTATATCTTAGTTGATGATTCCACTGATGTGAATGTAACTATAACAGATATATCCAAAGAAAGAAAACAACCAAAGAATTACCCACATCTCACACTTCACTTATTAAAATTCTACGATGAGTAGCAAACTCATCATATAGTTCAGAAAGCCAATCACTTTACACTAAAAACTTCAAACTGAAATACCACTAGGAAAGGACACTCACCTTGGCTTTATTCTTGATGATGGACCCAGGTAATTTGTCATAATGGAGGTGAGTTGCCAAAATCCTTGGTGATGGAAACTGTTTCATTCTCTTAAAAATATATACAATAAGTTGAAAGGATGTGTGTGTGTGTCTGTGTGTTTATAGTAAATCATTCCTAAGTTTAGTATATGAATGGTAGTGAGTTTTTTTGTTTTTTGTTTTTTAGATTTTATTTATTTTTAGAGGGAGAGAAAAGGAGGGAGAAAAGAGAGGGAGAGAAACATCAATATATGGTTGCCTCTTGCACGGCCCCCACTGTCACCCAGGCATGTGCCCTGACTGGGAATTGAACCAGAGACCTTTTGGTTCACAGGCTGGCGCTCAGTCCACTGAGCCACACCAGCCAGGGTTCAATGGTAGCTTTAAGCATTGCTATTGCTGTGTCTTCTCCTCTTCCTCCTCCAATTTTTTTATTTCTATTGCCTTTGTGGGTACGGGGAATGGAGAATCATAAATGAATAGTTAAAATTTTCCTTTTGAACTTCTTTGTTGGATACTGCTTATCATTTTTTGGTCTTTTTTTAAAAAATTTACTTTTTCCCACAATCATATGAAATATTTTGTTCAAGAAAGCTCATAAGGTGCAATCCACCTTTTCACTTAATTTGGATCTCTTCTACATTCAAGGTCTTCAACAAAAATATTCAAGTCTTCCATAGCTCCTTCAAATCTGTTTTTAACATCTAGATCTATTTTGTTTTACAAACAAAACTCCATTCAATTAAATACACCCACAGAACCTGAAAGTGCAGTCACTTACATATTTGAGAAATAATTTATGAGAGAAATTCTTGTCAGTATAAGGACTCAGTGATTGATTCTTTTTCTTTTTTCTTTTTTTTTGTAATCTACTTCTACTGATAATTTTACTTTTTTTTTAAAGTTTACTTTCCAATTACAGTTTACATTCAATGCTACTTTGTATTTGTTTCAGGTGTATGGCACAGCGGTTAGACAATCATGCCCTTTACAAAATGACCTACCAATAATTTTAAAAATGAGTTGTAACCTGTTTAGTCTGCCAGGGTCCAGGGTTTCGTCTTGATATCAGACCTTTATTATATGTTATGTAGGGGGAAGGGGTACGGTATCAAATATTGATTTCCATGCTTGTAGGCTAGGTTACTCACTGCTTGGTCACATAATTTCAAGTGATAAAATGATATTCTGACATTTATAGGCAATTGGTTTGTAAAAACTTAGTGGAGATTTCAACTCAAGCAAGGAGGCAAAGAATGAGGTTTTAAAAATTAAAAACAATTTAAGTCAATGATATGGGTTTAATTGGTGATTAGGAGTCATACTACTTTATTTACATAAAATTGTACTTTTTAGATTTGGATGTACTTTTGTATTCATTCACAGTAATCCTCTCAGGCAGATACGGTAACCCCCATTTTAGAGATTAACAATAGTCTTTGAGGTTTTAAGCCCTTTGTGAAAAATCACACAGGTGGTAATTTTCAGATTAAGTGATAGAGTCCTTTTTCCACAAACTGCATGGCCAAAAATCACATAAAGACATCTGAGAAAGAGTCAAGTTCCTAAAAGGATTAAAAAAATAACCAAGGGGAAAATGGGAGTTAATTGTAACAAAACTGGATAAACATGTAATATGTTCATGAAAATGTGTGATATAGTTACGCTGTAAGCAATGTAAAAACTAGATGTAGCTACATCTCATTTAAGAAAATATATGTATTTTAGAAAAGTTTTTCGGAAAGTGAACTTTTTTTTTTTAAAGATTTTAGTTATTTATTTTCAGAGAGAGGAGAAGGGAGGGAGAAACAGCAATGCATGGTTGCCTCTCACAAGGCCCCCACCAGGGAGGGGCCTGGCCCGCAACCCAGGCATGTCCCCCGACTGGGAATCGAACCGGGACTCTCTGGTTCCCAGCCCGCGCTCAATCCACTGAGCTATCCCAGCTGGGCAAAAAGTGAACTTTTATGTAGAGTTCATCCTCTCACTTCCATTTTAAGACAAAATGAATATTGCGTAGAAAAGTGTCTGTGTTTTTAGGTATGATGAAATTACAAAAACATAAACAATGTCTTTAAAACTACCTGGAGAAAAAAAATATAAACATTTCTGATAAAATACAAATTTTCAAAACCCAAATACCATAATGAGTTAAAACATTTTCCAGAAAGCCTGGAACTGCAATCTTATGTCTCACTCACCTTATAGAACATTTTAATGTTGATTTAGATGCTTTTAAAGTCTTCCTTTTTACTAAAGCTTTCTTTCTTTCTCTTCTTCTTCTTTTTTTTAAAAAATAAGCTGGCTATACTGTGTAGAGGTTAAGAACTCAAATTGGGAAACTTGGGTTCAAATCTTAGCCCTGCCTTTTATTCCCCCCTTGACCTTGGGCAAGTGCCCAACAGTTTTACCTTTTGTAAAATGGTGGTATGATTGTTCTGTAATAAAATGAAACAGTCCCTGAAGAGTGTTGGGGATAGGATAAGCACACAGTAAGTTGCAATAATTATTAGTATTATACTTTCTGAACTCAAAACTCAAAGATACCCAAACCAAAAGAAATCTTTCTTTGATCATTTGCTATAAATTTAAAGGCTATTTTGTACTAACCTGATATTTTTCTGGGTCCCCACATTCAAGAACCGGGAATTCTGGATATTCATACTTTTTTTTAGAATCAGCAAATATTAACTCACTAATAATGTGCAGAATCCAATTTGAACCTATAAGAAAAATCAGACATACAAAGCTCATTAAGGAGTCATGATATAGTAAAGGCATGTTGCTTTAGCAAATCCATCATAAAAGTTAAAATCGGCCACCACTTCCTGATGTGTGCAGGTGGCTCCTGTATGTTTAAAGTAACCTGGGCTGGGCAAAGAAACGAAGGTGTGTGGAAAATGCTGTTTACTGACATTAATATAAACTCAACTCATTTCTCAGATTTCCCCTTTAACAAGAGATAGTACTTCTTTCTGAATCTAGAATATGTTCCTTACAGAAAAGCATTATGCTGTGACTAATATATATCACATTATTTTACATGAATGAATACTTTCAATAGGAGTATATAACTTCGATCTTACCGAAACCCAGCATCAGTGAAGGGA
Source organism: Micronycteris hirsuta (assembly GCA_004026765.1). Classification (NCBI taxonomy): domain Eukaryota; kingdom Metazoa; phylum Chordata; class Mammalia; order Chiroptera; family Phyllostomidae; genus Micronycteris; species Micronycteris hirsuta. The sequence continues at coordinate 18,418 of PVJI01006191.1, forward strand.
AAGAAAAATATTCAATGAGGTTGGCTTTAAATAAACACTTAGAGATAAAACAATAGTTTTAAAAAAATCAAAAGTTGATGGTATGAAATTGGATAATTTATATTTCTTAATATTTTATCCTCCACTGGTGATCCACCATGGTAAGACTGGTTTGAGAAATTTGGAGGGTTGATGTTTTATCCTGAAAAAATAACTGATTACATGGAAATCATATAAATTATGGATATAGCTGTGCTTTTTCTTCGGTCCAAGATCAAGATGAAAAATCGCTACTACTCTCAGTGCTCCACGACAACTGGGCGTCCCTGCGCCCTGTGTGTGTTTGCCGGCCCCTCAGAGCATCTGTCTCCTTCCACGCCAGCCCTGCCCCGCCCAGTCCGCTTGTCCTGTCACCCAGGCCTCCTTCTCAGACCCCGGGGTTTCTAAATCCAGCAGTGTTAGTGGTGACTCAACAACCTGCACTCTCACCCACCTTGGCCATCCTCCTCTCTGATTTCTGGCTAGCTTCCTGCGGAGATGAACTGCCTTCCTGCCACCTTTGCCTTGCACCCTGCCCAACCTACACACTACGTAGAAGTGGCCTTGTCTAAAGCGAGTTATTTACCGCACTTTGGGTAAGATGCGAGCACTATGTCATCGCTTCGGGCTTCAAAGGCGTCCAGAGCTTGGAACGTTTCTGCAGTGCACATGGTGACTGGGTAATGAATCCCCTGATAGGTGAAAAACAAGCGAGAAAGTGCAGTTTCTTTTGATTTTTCCAGAGCTTCATCAATGTAGTCGATAAACCTGGACTTATCGGTGGCCATGCTGGCTCCCTGCTAGTGAACCTGCTCTGTAGGGGCGGTGGTAGCTTTTAAGGGAGCTTCTCAGGAGGTGGAATAAAGCGCTCCTCCCATTCACATGAGGAGGAAGTCATTTAATTCTCATGCAACCCCCCACTCCCGGCCTTCGTGAATACCCACCTCTGACAAAAGGCAAACCACAGGTGCAAACAGGCAATATTATCCCAAGGGTAGATTATGTTACCATTATAGGCAACCCTCCCAATGAAAGTAAGAATGGAATCTGTTAATAGACAATAATAGATATTAAATACTGAAGAAATAGTTATTTGATTGAATCAGGCATACAATATTCGTATTTGCAAAAAGTAATTCATGGAATGAAACCTCAGCTCTGTCTTCCATTGATAGCTTTGCACACACATCCTACAGGGCGTGACAAGGAAGTAAAGGGGTGGAAGAGGGGGTGATTAGGGGGTGATTCTAGACACCAGGCTCAGATCTGCTATTTACTGGCTCAATAAATTTAGAAGTCTGAAGACCTGAGTTCGAATCTTGGCTCTACCATTTGCTAGTTGTGTTATTCTGAGCTCATAATACACATGCCAGGGCCATGTAACATGGGGATAATGACCGCTGCTCCTCCTGAGCTCTTTAACAGTAGAGTTGTGTGCTTCATGGAAGGGAGATGCTCTGTCAAGGGGAACGAATGCACTGGTACCACTGTGCTCCGAGCTCCTTCCCTGCTGGTCAAAATTTCTGGAGTGAGATGCTCGGTCTCTGCTATCCAGCTTTTCCCCAGCAGTCTCTTTTCCTTTCAGGGGTGTCCAACCTTTCGGCGTCTCTGGGCCACACTGGCAGAAGAGTTGTCTTGGGCCACACATTAAATACACAAACACTAATAAAACCTGATGAGCAAAACAGAAAGGTTTTAAGTTAGTTTACGGTTTTGTGTTGGGCCACATTCATAGCCATCCTGGGTCACAGGTGGCCCACAGCTTGCAGGTTGGACACCTCTGCAAGTTTAGATTAATTGAGCTGTAGTTCTTACCTTCTTATGTGTGGCCCTGGGGGTAGAGGGAGGTGAGCAGAGGTAATGTGTTCTACTCCTTGGCCATGTCCTAATGCAAGAAGTTGATTGTTCTCTAATTCTTCTCTCTCCCCTTTCTCACACCTGCAGGACAGACACGATGCTAGCCAGCCAGACTTGAAGTTTAGAGACAAACAGCCTTCCAGGGGGTGGTAGACCAAGATAGAAGAAACTTGGCTCACTGGCCAACCTGATGAAATAAAGCCACTCTGCAAACAACCTGCCTCCTTCTCAACAGTATATGAAAGAATACCATCATCTGCCACGTGGGACCCACTGAATTTTTAGTGTCTTTGTTACAGTAATTTAGCCCACATCCTAATTATACTTTCTGGGTCAAAATTTACTCTTTGTCCTCTTCTTAACCCAAGCATCCATGAACATATCCTTGTATACTGAGTTTTCTTCTTTCTCTACCATTCTCTTCTCCACATCATTCTTCTTATTCTTCTTCCATTTTTATCCCCTCTAACCCCAGGAACATATATTTTTTAAAACTATATTTACTTTTCTCTAATGAATGCTAAAACTTAAGAAGTTAATTCCTAGGCTAAACCTTAAGAAGTTAACTCCTAGTTATGCGTCGTTACTTAGCTGCTACAGTTACTCATGTATTGGTTAAAATAACAGCCAATATCATTTAATAATAGCTAACAAGAGTGGATCACTTGTATGTACCAGACACCTGCCAAGCTGGTAAGATTCTGTGGATGATTGAGTCTTACCAGCTTAGCAGGTGTCTGGTACATACGTGGATAACTTCATATTCATAACAGCCCTATGAATGAAACCAGTGTTACCATTCCCCAGGTAGGTTCATTGGAGTTTTACGGAGCTGAGTCAAGTCAGCTGTTGAAGGAGCTGGGCTTGGAAGGCAGGCTGAGCTTCCTGGCGAAAAGGCAATTGTAGCAAGAACCTTCTTAGAGGTCCCAGGTTGAATTAGCGCCACTGCATTCCTGGCGCTTCTTCATCTGCTACAAGAAACAAGGCCACGGGACTTTTCAATAAAAAACAAAACAAAAAAACAACTCTTACCCTCTGAGGAGAGACCTTTTTTTATAACCCCAAGGAAAATAAATTTCCTGGATGCTAGAACATTTTATTTAATAATAGCATTTTGAGAAATCACTATGTCAAATGTACACAGATTGTGAGATGCATTCCAATTTCAGAAATGGAAACATATGCATCACAGAATTGAGGAAACGTTATGTCACTGGAAGTATCTACTGAGGCACTGTTGGATATGGGAGCGCAACTTTTAATCTCCATTTTGAGAGGAAAGCAATAAGTATCTGGGTTTCGTTAAAGTTGTGACTATTTTATTATTATTATTATTTTAGAGAGAGAGAGGAAGGGAAGGAGAAAGAGAGGGAGAGAAACATTGATGTGAGAAACATTGATAGGTTGCCCCTCATACACACCCCGACCAAGGACTGAACCCACAACTCAGGCATATGCCCTGACCAGGAATCAAACCAATGACTTTGCTCTTTGTAGGATGATGTCCAACCAACTGAGTCACACTGGTCAAGGCATGTTTTCTTTAAGCTTGTAAAAAGGTACAATTAGAATGTGTGAGTGTCCAACTATTTTTTAATTTCCATACAGCACTTCCCCTTCAAGGTCTTATTGCCTTACATAACAAGAAGATGCTATTCACTGGAGGGGGGAAGGTTACGTGTTTCGGAATTTCCTTGCCCCCAGAGAAAATGGAGTAGGACTGGACTCCCTGCCAAGCTGCTTAGTGGGATTGTACCTTCCATTATAAAGAGTCTTTGTTTTCCTGGGGAAGATAGAATTTAAGACATTAATCCAAATGTTGTTATTGTTCTTTCTTTGGCACTTAGTGAGTAAAACATTAAAAAAGACAATATGACTGGATCCTGTTCTGACACTAATGCCTGTAATTATAGGAGGATTCAGGGGCTGTTTTGAACTGTAATGTGAGCTCTGATTCTTGTTCATCTCCCTAAGCTCAGGGCAACCTGTCAACCTTATAATTCCAAATACTCAACTCTAATGGTCTGGGATGCGTGAGGGGAGGGAACAGTTGCACAACTGATAGCGAAATAAGCTAGACCACATGATGCATTTGCACTGGTGTGCCTTTGCGTGTGGGTGGGCCTCCTGCTCTGTGAAATCCCAGCTTGCTGTGAACAGACCCGGGGCAAGTGGTAGTGGACCTCTCGGACAGTGCTGGCCTGGCTTGGCTCATGGCCCTGGTGGCAACAGTGTAGGAGGCTTGTTTAAAGCATTTTTCTTTGAGATTAAAAAGATCGTTCCTACTTACCTCCTTTCTTTTATTTTCTAGGCTATCAACTAAGAAAGAGAGAGAGAGAGAACAGGTGACAAGAAAAAAAGTCTAGGGTGATTGAAATCAAGTCTGATTAGTAAACCAGGAATCAAGCAGCACGTGGCCCCTGTGTGCCCACTGGCTCAGGGCCGGTTTTTAGGGGCAGGGAAATCGGCCCCTTCAGTTCTGTCTGCCTCTCTGTGTAGCGGGGTGCCCTTTCATAGACTTGTGCTTTTTCCCTCTGCTTTAGCAAAGGAAGTTCAGGATTGAAATTTACCTTGGAATCCTGTAGGTAGGAAGAAGGGCGTATCCTCTTTGTAGTTTGGGAATTTACTAAAACTGGCTCCCCTCTTCAGAAGCTGAACACCAGGAAGGCAGGATGGAGTCCAGGACATAGTGGATGCTGGACACATTCAGGATCCAAGGCCATTTATCTGGTAATGCTTTGGCCTTCTGGATTGAAGGTGATGGAGAACCCTTCCACTTCAGTGCTGGCAGCTGGCTGCGCAAGGGTCCTGCCCCCACTTCCCTGCCTTGGGGACAGTGTCCCCAGCAGCTGCAGCGCTCCACTTCTCTGTGTGTTCTGTGGCCATCAAAGGGAAGCCTGGGCCATTCCAAGATCCTGGGCTCTCTTATCTGTAGGTGCCATTTGGCACCCAGCATCAATGGGCCATCCATACAAATCTAGACTAATCTCTGCTGCCTCATGTCAGGTAATTAAGTGAGCTTTATCTTGAGGATCCCAGCCAGGTTAGCTAGCTGCTCTCTCTCCAAGCTGACCGTGAGAGAATGGACAGCAAACATCCTAGGTAGTATTAATATGGGATCACTGCTGCCTTTGCACCTGTGACCACTACAGAAGACTGGGACTTTAGCCAGCTTCGGTGCTGGGGGTGTGATGTAGCAAGGAAAATTTCCTCTTGGCCATCTGCTTCCCGCTGCCAGAGTTAGCAAGTCAGGATCAGACTGGGAAAGTACAGCCTTCAAAGGACCCTTTTGGGAAGGGTGCTGGAGACTTGGAGGAGGATCAGCTAGACTTCTGAATGGAGGAGCTTGAGCATTTGCCTCTGGGGTTGGGGCTGGAGCAGGTTAGTAACCCCTCACCCCAATTATGTACAGGCATACCCCGCACCTGCTACTTGTGAGTTTCTCCACTTGATACTTGTGAGAATCAGTTCCACTTTGAAAATCTGCTACCAGTCTCTCCCACCTGCCCCCAAACCCTCTGCCCTCTACCCCAATTCACTGATCAAAGATTGAATCAACTTGACCAGAGTCTCCACTAGAGTCTAAACTTTTCCTGCTCTAAACCTTGCGACCAAAGAATCCTTACCTCAAAACATGTTTGTGCAATCTATAGTGAGGTCCAGGATGTATAAGAAATGAATCTGAGGATGCCAAGTTTTGTATGATACTGGGAAACTCCCACCCTAATTAAAAACCTCCCTTAAGTTACTTTATATATGCTCCCCAGTGGAAGTGACTGAGTTTCTGTGGAATCATTTCAGTCTCTGTTATCAAGTTTTTTTTTTCTTCAGTCTGAACCATTTCAATGACCTTTTCATCTTGTTTTGTCATCCTGGTACCTTTAATGCCAATGCTCTGGCATTTCAAACCGAAGCAGGGCCTGGCATAGAGTAAGTGATATATACAGTATATATCATGTCACTTAAATATATAATATATATTTTAAACAAATCGTTGAAGTAATGGGGTTGCTTTTAAAATGAGAAATATTTACTGTGGGTGAATCTCTGAATGGGGATGAATCTCTAAAGGCTGCAGATATCCCGGATGGGGAGGAAAGGGGAACCTCAACAGAGCAGGTGATGCCTCACAGTTCTGAAAATTTTTTGAGAAAAATGGGTTATAGCAGCAAAAACAACAGACACAGTAAAAAGAGATCTTGAGAAAATCTTGAGAGAAAGTCAGATACATAATATTAATGGAATGGAGGTTCGGGCTAGACGCAGTTTCTATAGAGCGAATAGGAGAGGTCAAGAGTCTGTACATACCCATAGTGAAGAGGTGTCGAGTAAGGTTGATGTGGTGGAAGAGATTGGGGCTCTGGGTCTGTGTAGACCTGAGTGATCTTGACTAATAATGACACTATTAGCTTTAAATAAATATAATTTATGTATCCACATTTCCCACTATTTATGACAGTTTAGTTGCGCATATGAACCGCATGTGGGAGTTGGACAGGAAAATTGGGGGCATCAAGGAGTACTTCTCAGAGGCACTTCCTTTACTTGACACTGAAAACCGGCTCCAGCCATGACCCCTTGTCTCACAGCTCACGGATCCCTCAGGTCTGAAGCAAGGCCCTAATTACTGTGTACTTTTCATTAGTTATTTGCAGACATGTTTTGCTCTCTGCTAGATTACCATGTCAGTGAAGGTAGATCTGTGTCTATTTGGGGTAGCTCAGGATTTCTTTTGCACCCGGTGCCTTAATAGACCTTTATATTCCTTTTCTCCTCCTCTCCTTCCTCCTTTTCCTCCTCCCCTTTCCCCCCTTCCTCCTCCTACCTGGTGGGCATTACAGGCAGTGCTTCTTAGGTTTTAATTTGCAGTCGAATTGTCTAGGGATCTGGCTAAAATTCAGATTTTGATCCAGTAGATCTGCATTTCTAACAAGCTCCCAGGTGAAGCCAACATGCTGTTCTTGGACATGATCATACCTTGGGTTGAAGGGTGCAGAACAACGAGCACAGGCTTTGGAGTTGTCTCTTATTAGTTGCGTGATTGCGGGCAGGGTAAGCCTTTCCCCTTCTCTGTACAATGAGATATTCACAGCATAGAATTATTTTGAGGATTCAATAAAATAATGTATGTAGTCCGCAGTCAGAACACGCTCCTAGCAAGAGTAAAATAAAGAATTACGCCATGGGGGCGGGGCCAACGCCTGGAGGGGCGGGGCTCTGCCAACCCAGGCTCAGGCGCAGCCCTGCGCCTGCGCGATTCAGGCCAGACGGCGGCGCGGGGCTCTAGTTCGCAGGTGTGACTTGGGCTACCCAGAGCTGGGAGTGCGGCAGGTTTTGGTGGGACTTCTTTAGAGTTTTGGGGCCACGCTGAGGACACTCGGCTGTCACTGTCTCCAGTCCGCTGGAGCGAGCGCTGGTCTAGCTCGAGTGTTTCCGGGTCGCTCGGCCACCTTGGCCGCGCGGCCGGGGCTGTGCAGGCCGGGTTGGAACTTCCTGGGATCCCGGGCCCTTGAGAGTCGGGGGTTGCCACGGTGCACCGGGCAGCCACGGTGACGGTGGGAGCAGGGCGCCTCGGTGATGCGGGACGGTGAGGGGCTGAGGATCTTGGGTAGCCAGCATGAGGGCCGCGACTCAGGCACCTCGCAGGTGGCTCGGTTCTTGACGGTGGGAACCTGAAAAAACGGCTCTTGCTAATTAAACCCAGAGACGTAGCTGAGAAACCTTGTTCTGCAACATCTAAGCTGTGAGGGACCTTGCTGTGTGAAATCATGTTGCCTGGACGTACCGAGCCGGTCCGATGTCAAGCTTTGGTGCACAGATGAGGGGTTTTCGGATGCAACACTGACCATTGTCTTAGCTTGTGTGCCTCGAGTCAGCCTCTCGGCCCAGTGAGACGTTGACCCCGTGGTACACAGCCCTGCTTTTCTGCGAGCCCATCCGAGGACGGCTGTATTTTAAACTTCACCTAAGTTCCACCCTTCTCCAAAATCTTGTCTACTTTTGCTCCTCCTCTGCCCGTTAGTAACTTGGCTTTGTCGTGGACAGTATGTCTTTGGTGGTCTTATCAAATGGGCTTTATCAGTAGTTATAAACACCTATCCTGAGCTGAGGGACTTGGAATGTAAAATGTATGTGTGTGCGTGAGAGAGGTGGGGGGGAGAGAGTGGGAGAGAGACATTTTCAAGAAAGGTAAATGTTTTATTTTACAGTGTTATTTGGATTTTATTGCTTGAATCCTTAACCTCACCCTCTCCAACAAAACAAAACAAAATTTTTCTTGGATTCCTTACATTGTGGGTCCAGCTACAGACAGGCCTTGTTTTGTTCTTTCCACACCTTGAACATTAAAAGTAACTCCAGGAGAGCTCCTTGAACTGATCAGGATTTATTTCCTGTCAGTAATGTCCAGCATTGTAGTATGTATGTTCCTCCTCCTTCTTCTTCCTTCATCTGCTTCTTTTCTTTTAGGTAAGAAGAATAGTAAAGTTTTAATCTTTTAGTCCCCAGGGTGATCACATTATCAAAATGAGAGAAGGGAATTTGGGGGGAAGGGACACCTGATAACGATTTTAGTAGGATAATCCTACAAAGGTAGGGTGTTTGGTTACCCCCACCCTTGGGCATTGTGAGAAAGAGTCAGAAGTGAATGGAGTAAACGCTTGATTGTGAGCAGAGCTGGGACTGCTGAGTATTAGAGAACATACCATCTGCACAAGGGACAGAGAACAATGTCACAAAGAGCATACATAGGGTAATACCAAAATACTGAGATTAAAAACAATGGTTCTCTTGTTCTTGACTTTAGGGTAGTAAGGAGGTAAAAACTTGGGTTTACATTCATATATGCAGTAAGAGTCATATATGCTATTTTCTTGTTATATCGCCTTATAGCTTGTTTAACTTTTACTTTAGAGAAAGAATAAAGACTCAAATCCTCTCTTTTGATTAGCTTTTATTTTTATTACAGGAAGAGAATCAAGATCTAAACTCTAGTCTTGCCACTTACTGGGTGACGTAGATCAGTTTTCTTCCTCATTTGGTCCTGCGGCCTCCTGTATAAACGTTAATTGGAGTTACCTGCTAAAGGGCAAATTACTGGGACAGCAGCCCTGGAGTTGCTAAATCAGAATCTGGGGATTGGGGAATTGCAGGTTGAGGCCCAGGAACGTGCATTTTAACGAGCTTTTGGGTGATGTAGTGAGTTTGAAAATACTGCTAGAATAGTAGCTGTTCAGGAACAAGAACCTGTTATTGCTCAGCTTTGCATAAAATGCCTGCACACAGTTTGATATATGTTGTATAAGTAAATGAAAAGCTCCAGCTATAAACATGTACAACCACTTACAGAATGACCTTACTTTTGTAGGGTATTTTACAAGCTTTCACATACTGTTCCCATTTAGATCATACCTTAATTCCTAGTTCAGCTGAAGAATTATTTACTCTATCTCCCACCATTTTATAGCCTTAGACTGTTTTAAAGTCGTGATTCCATGAATTGTCAGTTCTTTTTACACTGTCTTCTGTTCTCCTCTCTGCTTTATCCCATCACGTCTTTGGTTCATTGCCCTGAGGACAGTGACTTTCAACACTTTTCATCTCATGGCACACACAAGCTAATTAATTACTAAAATTTTGTGGCACACCACAAGATACATTGTTGCCAATCTGACCAAAAGTATAATTTATAGGTATAACTTTTATTCATTCACACCAGATGGTTATTGTATTGGCTGTTGTCATTTCTTTATTTGACAATCTAAGGGAAAAGAGGTCAGTGCCCCTGACTAAATAGTCGGTTATTGCATATTTTAGACATTCTTGCAGCACAGCGGTTGAACGTTGCTGCCCTCAGGCATGGAGACTGAAAACTAGGAATGTGAGACATCACTAATACAAATAAGTAACCAGTAACTTTGTTTTTTCCCCCCTATACAGCTACATTCAAACTGTAGGAATTAATTGGAGTTATTTTTATAGAAGCAGTACTGATTGAACATGCATTTGTTGTTAAATTTAGGATGGCCCGCACTTTGGAACCACTGGCAAAGATCTTTAAAGGCGTTTTAGTGGCTGAAGTTTTGGGTGTTTTTGGAGCGTATTTTTTATTTAAAAAGATGGACACAAGCCAAGGTAATCATAGATTAGAAGTTAATGTTTTATGGGGGGTATGCAGTTTGCTAATGCATTTTAAGTGCTAAATGACATTCTTAGAGAAACTGCTTCAGACTCAGCATTATTAGGCATTTTTATGGCCACAAGGGAAGCTAGGTATTAATTATTGTAAATTATTCTTAATTTCCTCCTTAAACATTAACATTTGTAGACTAAAGGTTTCACAGTTCCTTTAAGTCTTACTAGCCGGGGGCAGAGTGGTGTCCTTAGTCTGGCTTCTTTGGGAGCACAAATGGAGCAAATGCACTTCGTTAGGCAGACTGAGTAGTGTAGCTGAACTGTCAAAATTATCAGTTTCTTAGGTTCACTGAGTTCTGTCTGCATCAGTACTGGCGCTGAAAACCCTTTCTATGCCACTGGCGATCACTGAAAGTGCTTTGACATTTTGTGGGGCTAAATTTTATGTGAGCTCAAAAATTTTTAATTAGGAGGTGCTGCTTTCTCTTTCACCGAAGCAGTCCTGAGCGGTGGCCAACTCTGAAAGGTGTCATTTGTTTCTGGAAAGTACTTCACTGGAACACTTCCATGATAACACTGGATATTCACAAAGTCTCCACACTTTTAAACTATAAGTAAGGATATAAAAGAAAACATCCAAAACAATACTTAAAAGCAAATTAAAGTTTAAAATCAACTTAAAAAAACTGGGAAGAATCTTATTTCTAAATCCAAAACAAGGTAAAGTTGCATCCATAAAAATAGTTGTTACGTAAGGGCATGACACATTAAAAAGTTGCTTTTAAATATTTCTAAGTAACTTACATCGAATACGCAGGCTAAAATTATAGTTACAAAATAACTACAGATGGCTCTATGTAAGGCAAGTGCAACTTACACCCAAAAGGATATAGTTCCTGGATTAAGAGAAGGACCTTAAGAAAAATATCTGTGGAATTCCTATTTTATAGACCCTAAGGCTCGCACTATATTATGGCTGTATGAGTTAATACAATGAATTTCTAATCATGTCTAATTAAAAATTTTTTTTCATCAGATTTCAGGCAAACAATGAGCAAGAAGTTTCCCTCCATCTTAGAAGGTATGTTTCAGGTAACTTATTCATCCTATAGGTATTTATCTAAACTAAGTAGTAATTTTCTTCATGATCAATTAAGAGCTAAATGACTTTATTGTGTGATGTCAGTTTCCAAAAGGAGAAAGATACTCTTCATACCTATTTTAGCTCCTTCTGAGAACACAGAGTAAGTTCTCATCAAGAGCAACCTAAATGAGAGCAGTTAGCTCATGGGCTGTATATCTGAGGTGGTGATGGAGTCAAACCACAGCTTAACATTAGCACTTAATGAGCAGTTATTGCCTAATAGTGTTCATCACAATGATTACAATTGGCGCTTCTACACGAAATATGTAGCAAGAAAGAAAATAAGCTTGATGTTTTTCAATATTGTTTAATTTTAACATTTTTACATGGTTTTATAAATGACAACTATTTGTATTTATAGTTTATTACAAATCCATTGAATGTTCTGGAATGTATGGAATCAGAGAGCAAGATCAAGAAAAATGGTTGAACAACAAAAGTTAGGAGTAAGTAGAATTTTATAAATTATTTAGAGAACACTCATTTTCTTTGCTTTTTAATTTTCTGAGTAGTTTTCGGTCTCCTCTTTTTGAAATTCTTCTTTTTCTTGATGATACTTTTCACATCTCTGTTGTGTAGCCAGTCATCGCGTTCAGCCTCCCATCTAAGTTGTTTGACACCTTTTGGGGGGAGAAGGAAGATAAACACACCACACTGTAGACTCTCGGGAGGCCCCACGGAACAGCCTCCTGAGGAACAGCAACTTCTGGTCTGCCAGGGCCTACAGTTGTTTCCCACCCACTATGCAAACCCCTGCTCATTGTTATTTTCCTTCCGTATCTAGTATCAACGATTACCGTTTTATAAATAAAATGCTAGGACAGGAAAGGAACAAATGCTCTGAAGATTTTATTTCCCCTGAATACTTTTACTAGCAAAAGAAGCCAGTAACTATCAATATCAGAAAAAAATTAAAATGTCTATAAAGCATTTATAAAGTCATTTAGCCAACTCATACTATATAATCTTCAGAAGTTCCAAGTAGGGCTATTAAAAAACCTCAATAAAAAGTTTAAGTTACTTACTTGCATTATCTCTGTTAGCCATGGCATTCATGCCAATGTAGTCAAACTTGGATCCCATATTTTCATCCAATAGGTGGCCAAACTTAAAAAAATAAGGGGGAGGGGATACATTTATTAGAAAGCTTAGAACAATGTTGAATAGCTAACTTCTTAAAATAGTATATTAGCCTTACCTCTTCAGCAGATACAAATAGGCTGGAGTCACTGAGATTTCTTTTCTTTTTTTTTCTGGGTCCTAAAAAGTATAAGCCCAGATTATTAAATTGTAAATCCAACGATTTTTGAAAAATATAAATCTTTCAATATGATTTTGTTAAAAAAAATTTATTTCGGCTAAAATACACAATTGCAATTAACTTCTAGCACCATTAGGTAGCTGGCACTTAAATTCAGAAATATATTTAAGAGTTAGTGTACACTATTTTTTAAAAAGGTAGTGTTCTAATAGAACTGTTCATATGACTTTTATGTCTTCTTGCCTTTCAGGTTTGGCCACTGATCAAAGTTCACCCTATTTCATAGTATCAGGCAAGATTAAAATTCCAGAACTGACATGGATGGATTTTGGAATACTTAAGGCAAAATGTAAATTCTAATTAAGCCAGAGGTTTTATTAAGAGATTATTGAATGTATGTTTATTACATTATAAATAAAGTTTTGTTTATACTACTCAAAATAAAGTGGTTTTCCTTTAAAAATACCTCACCTATCATTCTGAATATATAAACTTTTCAAAAAAGATGAAATAGTAAAACATCTATTTTTAATAGTTACCAAATCCTAATTCACATATTTAATATCCATCTATCTAAAAATATATTAACTGGAGAAAGTTTTTTACCCATTTCCTGAAACAGTATTATCCAAACTCTTTGCATCTTTGATGTCAATGTCTCTGGCACTACTGGAATCACCTTTATTTATTTATATATTTTTTAAAGATTTTGTTTATTTTTAGAGAGAGGGGAAGGGAAGGGAAGGAGAAGGAGAGGAACATCGATATGTGGTTGTCTCTCGCATGCCCCCTACTGGGGACCTGGTCTGCAACCCAGACATGTGCCGTGACTGGGAATCGAACCAGTGACCTTTTCGTTCGCAGGCTGGCACTCAAGCCACTGAACCACACTAGCCAGAGCCTGGAATCACTTTAAAAAACAAACAGCTGTACTTAGGAATAAAATCTGTCATAAAATCCAGCTGTTTAAGTGTATAATTCAGTACGTTTTAGTAAATTTACAGAGATGTTCAGCTACAATTTTAGAGTATTTCCATCAACTCCAAAAGATCCATAATGCCCATCTGTAGTCATATGACTGCTCCCACGAAGGCTTTGCTTTTTCTGGCTGTTTTACGTAAGTGAAATCATACGTGGTTTTCTATATCTGGCTTTTTTCACCACATGTAACAATTCTCAGGCTCACCCAAATTACAGCATGTATCAGCGCTTCTCTCCATTTTACAGCTGCATAATGTCCCACTACACAAATAGACCATATTTTACTATCCCAGCATTAGTCAGTGGACATTTGGGCTGTTCCCACTTTTCGGCTATTATGAATAACGCTGCTATTAACAACGCGTACATGTCTTTGCATGAATACACCAGAGCCACTTTTGATAAAATAGTTTCTACAGCATTTCATCTCAAATTTTTATCAAGGTGAAATGCATGTTATAGTATTGAAGAACGGTACATGGTGCTATTATTGAATGTTTTATTTTAAGCTAAAATGCTCATTGGTATAGGATTAGAAAAGGGCTCTTTTTGTTTTTCATTCTTCTTACAGGTATGTACCTATAACTTCGATTAGTAAACACTTGCTGTACTGCCTTCTTAAAGACAGTTTCCTTTCTTTATCCAGCATCTGTCAATGTCAGGGAAGACCTTCAGGATCAATCAAGTCTGTGTGAAATTCCCTTCTTTGTTTTAACCAATTCTGTCATGTACACTTGAATTTGCATCCAAAACTGTTATTGACTGAGATGTGAGATTCTTTCAGACCACTGTCTTCTGAAATAGTACTTTATTATTAACAATAAGGTTGCCTAGCGAGCACTGTTTAATATGACAGGCCCAGCAGGGCTGGGGATAAAGCAACATTTCTACGGGATGGTTCTGAGGAAAACTTTGCCTTATATTTGAGCATATGATACTATTAAAGTGACACCACTCAATTGAAAACAAAATCTGGAAGGCATATTACAATTTAAATGTGTGTCAGGTAAATCAATCTAAATAAGAGAACTGATTGTTAGCAGTATTTTATCAGCTCTTGGAGCTGGTAAAAATTTTGTAAGGATAAAAATCTCTTGAGAGACTACTACCAATATATAGTTTTTATTTTTATATTTATAGTCAAATATTTAATGTCAAGTTTTTTTAGAATTTCTTAATTTTAATAAAGTACTGTTAAGTGTTTTAATTATTTTTAACTTTGCAAGTCTATTTTTATTCATCAGTATTTACTAGTAAGCAGAAGCCAAAGAGTCAAAACATGAAAAAAAAAGTGCAAGCCTGCATACGCCACTGTTCCTCACTGTATCGCAGTTCACTTATTGCATCTTCACTGTATTGCGGGTTTTTAAAAACAATATATCTAATTCTGTATCACGGAGTTTTCGCTGTATCACAGGATTAAAATTACGTAGGTTTAAGAGTGTGGAAAGTGTTTAAGAGCATACGAAGTGTTTATAAGAGTGTGGGGAAGGTTAATAAGAGAGTAGGAAAGGTTTATAGGAGTGTGGGAAGGGTTTATAACGCCTTATCATATATATAAATAATAAAATAAATATAACACCACTACTTCGCGGATTTTCACCAATTGCGGGGGTCTCTGGAATATAACTCCTGTGATAGGTGAGGGATCACTGTATTTATCCACAGGGTTAAGGGATGAAATATTTATTGTAGTACAGTCCGTATTTTTATCAACAACTTACGGTTGTCACCTGATAATAGTACTTTTTTCTTTTACTAGCACCTTACAAGTGTTACACTAACATGGATCATCTGTTATGATATACTTTAAAAAAAAGTTAGAGAACAAATTAGCAAAAAGAATTCCTATCTGTTTTATGTAAGATATTTTTGAGATTAGACTTGCTCTGTCAACAAGATGACAGATCTCATAAAAAAGGAAAATGAAGTTAAGGAAGAGCATGGATTTGCAGAAGGGTCAAATGACAATAAAAATTGGTTAAGAAAAGGCAAAAGGTGTTTGTGGAAAATGTAGGGCTTAAATATAATTGAGTGATTTAAACATGAATGAAAACAATCATCTAGAGATATTTAGCTGTGTGAATTTAGGAAGAGAAAATAATTGAAGATATGTGGGAAATAATTTTTACATATTATAATACATAAAACTTATTTTCCATTGTAAAAATAAACTAAATTGTACTAACCAACGATTTAGAAAATTTCCAGAAATAATGAGTAGTATCTTTCACATGCACACTGCTTACGTTTCAAAGAGACTAAATGCACTTTCTTACCTTGAAATGATCCAGCAACGTCAAAATCATTTGCACCCTTCCTCTTGCTTTTCTTAGAATTGACTTTGGAGCTGACTTCATCATTAAGTTCTGTTACCAAAAAAAAAAAAAAATGCTATTAAGTAGTTGATTGATTGATTGATTGATTGATTAAGTAATTTAAAAACAACAGGACTGCTCTAGGGTTAGGATGATGAATACTGGCTAACTTTTAGAAACTGCTAATTATTATTCTAATATTAAAAAAGGCAACATCACGGCTCAACAGGTACTGCACATACAGCCTCACTGTTGATTAAAATATAAGTCCAAAACTCAGCACTCAACTGCTTTAAAAAAACCTTTCAGTTTCAAATGGGAGGGAGAAACAGTTCTCTTTAAATTTCTGGCCTGAGTACTTATCTGAATACAGATGAGTAATATTATGAAATATTCAACAGAAAAGCAAGCCTATGCTGAGGAAGAAAGGAAGATTTAATTTTTCAGTCTTACCCTGAATGCCCTCACCTTCATCATCCAACACATCCATGAATGTTCCTCCATCTTCATCAATCTCAGTAAATTCTTCATTCATACTTCCTAAAGAAACTTCATCATCATCCAAGTTATCGAGGTCATCATCACTCTCTTCTGAATCTTCATCTTCGGGATCACCCTTAGCTCCTTTTTTTTTCTTTTTCACATTGCTGAAGAAAAACAACAACTTGTAATGTAAAAGAGGAAGCTGGTTTTTATTTTATTTTTTTTTTAAAGATTTTATTTATTTATTTTCAGAGAGAGGAGAAGGGAGGGAGGGAGAAAGAGCAATGTACAGTTGCCTCTCACATGGCCCTCATTGGGGACCTGGCCAGCAACCCAGGTCCCCAACTGACTGGGAAATGCCTGACTGGGAATCGAACCGGGACCCTCTGGTTCCCAGCCCGCGCTCAATCCACTGAGCTACACCAGCCGGGCAGGAAGCTGGTTTTTAAAATGTGATTTGATGACTACCAGGGCATTAGGCTATAAACAAGTTTAAAAGGAGAGTTACAGAAAGCTCAGAGCCTTTATTTAATATGCATTATAAAGGTCCAAAATGAAAGTACTGGATCTATTTCCTAAGCTTATTCAAGAGGGACAATTTGGGAAATGCTTAGAAAACTGGAAAAAAAAAAACATATTGAAAAAGTGTATTTTACCCAGCAAAATCAAGATCATCCTTTCCAGGGGTGAAACAATTATCATCTTCAAATGTATCTGCCAGAGAACAATATACAAATTGTAAGATATAGCAAAGAATAACAAAGTTGACATGTCTTCTAAATCAACAGTCAAGATTCTTCTGTTTATGACAAACACCAAAATAAACCTGTGACTTAATTAAATTCCTAAACTAAAATGGTTCTGGTTAATTTCAGATTCTATCTACAGTCCTTTTATAGCAAGAGGGTAAATATCAAATAAAATATTTAGCAACTGCAGTCCTTTTTACTTTATTAGAGCTATTTAAGCAGACTCAATGTAAGCCTTTCTAATTTCCCAGGTCTTTTGTTTCAGTCTAAGTTAAGGTTTCAGTTCAGTTAAGGTTTTCAGTTAAGGTTTCCTAGCTCTGTGGAGTATAAAGATAAAATAGATGAAACAGTAGACTATTGCTACCAATATGCAAGATTAGGAACAGTAAAAATGGTTCCTCTTTTATAAAATATTTGGCCTTATGAATGAATATACTCATGCAAATATAATTTTTTTCTCCATGAATTGTCATGTGAATTATCATTATCCCACCAAAATATTTTTAATTCTCCATTGTGATTTGCATGGTATTCTTAGTTAAGTGATTTGTTAAACTAAGGTCGCTGCTACCACTAACTTAATACATTATTTTACAAATTGAAGAGTCAACAAATTACCAATCATCTTTTCAAATTCCTCATCATCCACATCTTCTATACTTTCTTCGTCTGCATTCCGTTTTTGCTTCTCTTTAATGACAGCAACTTTTTTATAATACCTAAAATAAAATTCATGTCACATATCTGATAATTTTACTAAAGGGACTACTTGACTATAACCAAAGCACCTATGACCGTTCACCCAAACAAATGTAAATGCTGTTAACTCTGTTGGATGTAAATGACTAATATTTATATTTATTGTAGAAAAAAGTTGAATTCTACAAAACAGTTGGAGACTTCTAAAATGTGAAGTATAAATTTCAAATATTCAGGTTTGGTTCCTTATAAAAACACCTCAACTCACCTTAATTATATGACACGTGTAAAAGGTGGTTTCAGGGTCAACACTAATGATGAAAATATTAGAGTATCATAAAATGTGCTGACTTCTATTCACAATCTTTTATCAGCCCTATTGTCATATTAGGATACAATAAAACTTGGCATTTTGCAGTTGGGATCATGCCCTCAAAATTCTTCACACTAAAAGTGTCAATAGAGCAAATCAAATCAAACCAAAGTAACAGGTGAGATATCAGTTCCTTTACTACTGTGAGGCATTTAGTAATAATAGCAGTAGGTTCAGGACTTATCTCTATAGCAACACAGCAAATTTTGCTAATTCTGCTTAGAGCCACGTTTTGGACTAACTACTCATGAGTTGTCTATCATTGTGTTTGACTAATACAGACTTAAAGCCTGTTAGAAAATTACTGTATTTAAAAAAGGAAATTAAAGATTGAGTTCAAGTCAAGATTCATAAAACAAAAATTATGCTAATTAAAAACAAAACCCCCAAATTTACTTGTTTCAGTTCCACTTAGATAGATATTTTAATGGCAGCAAAATGACTGTTGTATGAATTACCTTCACGAAAATGGATACTGATATGTCCTTTGATCTGTTCAAGGTTGGCCTATGTTAACAAAGCATTTTATGGATTCTAAATTTTAAATTTTAACAGTTCCCCAAACACAACTATATTAAGTATATTACCTATAGAAAAACACTTGATCCACTGGTATTTGACTTTCTTCTTTTGCAAGGAACTCCTTGCTGTTCACTAGAAAAATTCAGTTAAAAAATTTAATTTATTAAAGAAATCCTTTTAATGATATTCAAGCTCAAAGACACAGTATACCCACAATTCTAGGGTCTCCAAATGTAAGGAAGGTGGGCAGACAGGAACCTAGTGGGCAAAGGACAACCTCTGGGAAAGTCTGTGGGGAGTGGGGCCTCCATCTGAAACGGACCGTCGGCTACAATGAAAAGCAGGAAGAGTTCAGCCAACTGCACACCGCAGTGAAAGAACAGGCTCCCTCACTGCCCTCCACCTGCACCCCCGACCTGAATTTCAGGAGGGAAAACATTCAAATAAGTTCTCTTAATAAATAATCACTTAAAACCTTGCCATTTTCATTCAGAAAAATGACTATGCCTGTCATTCTGGGAACAGGAAGCAAAGGCAAACAGAATTATCCATACTTTTACTTAATGCTGAGGAAAACTAAAAAACAAGAGTAGGGAGTACAAGCACATTAGTTTTCCGTCTTCAAAATAAAAATTTCTGATTCATCTTGATTAAAAGAGAATTTGGCTTCTAATTCTATTAACTTCGTGCAGGTCTTTTCACACCTCTGGACCTCTGTGAAGTAAGTTGGAAAGAAATGATTTGTAAGGTATGTTTTCACCTTAGTCTTAGAACAAAAAGGAGCTGGGCTCTGGTATGCAAACAAGTGACAGCTCTGAATAGAAAACAAAGATTCAGATCCCAAGATGGGTAAACACCCACAGAAGTAGAACGTTACCACTCAATTAACATGATGCTCTGTAACGAAACTGTGTGGCTTTTCTGCTAAGCTCGTATTAGAGAGCTTAAGATGGTCTGAACTACAAAAGATAGTAAGTATGTAAAATATATTGGGGTGGGGGCGGGGCGTTCACTGATAAAGCCACAGATGATACCAGAATGGCAAAGTATTGATAACTGTGAAAGCTGGTCATGGCCACTGGGAAGGCGGTGGGGGAGAAGTTGATCATACTATTTATTTACTTTGGATATGACTGAAATTTTGTGTAATAAAGTTTTAAAAAAAAAGGTCCAATCAGACACACTGGACTTAGAAATGCCTACACATTCTTGGGAACAAAAGATGGCTAATGTTGGCCTGGCTGGTGTAGCTCAGTGGATTGAGCGCGGGCTGGGAACCAGAGGGTCCCAGTTCGATTCCCAGTCTGGGCACATGCCTGGGTTGCAGGCCAGGTCCCCAGTGAGGGCCATGTGAGAGGCAACCATACATTGCTCTTTCTCCCTCCCTTCTCCTCTCTCTGAAAATAAATAAATAAAATCTTAAAAAAAAAAAAAAAAAAAAGATGGCTAATGTCTCTGGTGCTTAAGTTTTATTCTAACAATGGAACAAACAACACAATTTATATGTTGATGACTTGTACTATCTTGTAAGTTTCAACTGTCCAGACTTTTATGAATTATTGTAGCCCTGACTAGTGTGGCTCAGTAGGTTGAGCACCAGCCTGCAAACCAAAAGGTCACTGGTTCAATTCCTGGTCAGAGCATATGCCTGGGTTGCGGGCTAGGTGCCCATATGGGGGTGTGCAAGAGGAAACCAATCGATGTTTCTCTCACACATCAAAGTTCCTCTCCCTCACTTTCTCCCTTCCTTTCCCTCTCTTAGATAAATAAATAAATACAATCTAAAAAAATTATTATAAAGTATTTTACAAAGACTTACCGGCAAGACTATGACTATCCTTCATAAAATGTTTTCTTTTTGGCTGCATCACAACACTGTCCGTGTTTTCTGAAATGTAAAATCAAGACAGTGTAATGTAAAGCCTAGTTACATGCTCATACTGTTTATTAAATGCCAACACTGAAAACCAAATAATTCGTCAAATAGAAGCATACCTTTGCCTTTATGTGGCTTTGGATTTCGGTATACAAATCGATCCAAGAATCTCATTAGTGTAAAATCCTGCAGTGGGTCCCCTGAATACTGAATATAATTCCCCTGAAAGGTGGGAGGAATTTCAGAACTTAAATTATATGCATGCATCCAGTTGAGGAAAAATTAGGAAACTGTAAGCATCTATTACAATACATAGAAGGCACAAACTGCAATAAATGACTCTTCGAATATTTGTCATGCATAGTATTCTTTACTTAAAGAAATCAAACACACTCATACATATTCTATGATAGACTGCTGATTATATGAATAAGTAAATAAAATTAATACTATAGGTCACTTAACCATTAACCAGGAACCAAGCCCTGTAGTAGCAAAGAGGAAATGAGAGGGCAACATTTCTTCAGAAGAAAAGCCAGACTGTACTAAATAACTGTGTGGTTCCCTAAAATCCTGTATTCCCATTCATCTTAGAGTGGGAAGACTTAACTGCTGCTCTGTACTAAACAAATCATTGCTCCTTTACAATAGCAGGCAAATGGACATGATTCCACCTGGTGGAGAAAATATTGTACGACCAGTTATTTATCATCTAAAACTAGAGCACTTACTTTTCTTTACCTTTCTTTTGAATATTTTAGACTTACCTGAAGGATAGTCTTTGCAAATAGAGCCACAGAGGGATGAAAATGTTCAGACAGCTAAAAAAAAAAGTGAGTGAGGTCAATTCTTACTACAATAATTGATTATTTAAGAAAATCCAGAGCCCTGGAAGTTAGGCCAATACATTAGGAGTGATTCTCAGTATTTTGGTCTCAGGGCTGCTTAAGCTTCCTTAATTTAAGTGGGATATATCTATTGCTATTTACCTAATTAAAAATTACAACAGAAACATTTTAACTTAAAATAACAGTGAACCTGTTACATATTAATAGTCTTAAAGTAACAATGAGCCTACTATATATTAATGATATACTTAATGAAAACTTGAAGAGCAAATAAATATTAGTGAGAAGGGTTGCATTATTTTACAGTTTTGCAAATCTACTTAATGTCTAGCTTAATACAGTGGATTCTCACATCTGCTTCCACATTTCATGTTATTTAAGTTGAAGTATATGAAGAAACTCTGGCCTCATAGAGATATAGAGTTGAAAAAAGAGGATTTACTAATAGCCTTTCACATAATTGTAGACTTTCTTCATGTTCAAGACACTGGCTCTCAAACACTCAAGTCTGAATAACCAGTGTTGTTCAGCCACTCTCTCATGAAAGACGTAGTTAACTGAGTTTCCAGCAACCACACAGACACTTGTCCTTGGGAGAGGAGACAACCTTCATACTTAGGTATGCAGCAGAACGCATGGTGCGTTCCTGCTGTATACGCAAACAGGATATTAAAAACAAATGTACTTTAGAGTCAAAATAATAAAATCAATAATTTTTCCTGCTTCACCATTCTTACACAATATTGGCTTCTTTTTTAAACTGAAAGTATATGACAGTAAAGAATACAACAGATGCAAGCGTATCTTAGTGTTAGTCTTCGTCATACTAAGGCAGCAAGTTCCAACCATCATTTCTTTTATACCATCCGAGCCACTGTGAACATAGTGACAAAGGTAAATGCTGTCTTAGGAACATTCTGAAAGTAGCTGTAACCTCGCAGACTTGCTGAAAAAGGGTTGGGGACCCCCGGGAATCTGTGCCCACACTTGGAGAGCCACGGTACAGGAAGACTTACGTGTTTTACAAGAGAAACCACAAAGTATGAGCTACTCCTATGCATTTATAAAGTAATGTGCAAAAAGTAGTTTCATCACAGAACTTTTCAGGGGTATCTAATGCATAAAGCAAAATGTACCTATTTTACAGAGCTGTTATACTCAATAATCTACCTAAAAAGCAAATCTTATTTATAGCCATGTACAAGCTCATTTTGCATGTACATTATTTAAGAATTTTCTACATGAGAGTGCAGAAAGGTATAAATGTGGAAATTTAATGTTCATCAGAGGCAACAAGAAATATGGGTTATAAAGTATTACAGCTGCTTGGCATACGTCAAATTGCTTCCTTATGACAATTAACGCATGTCTAAATAACAACTATATTATCTGCAAGAAAAATGGATACTTCAAAGTATTAAATCCATGAGGATAAATATATCATACAAATGAATCAAAAGACAAACTGAAATTATCTTACCTTTTTGAGTTCCCAAAAACTTGTATTTTCAGCTCCACAGAACAAAGGGTTTCTACTGAATGGATCATATGTGTTTAACCGTTTGCCACCTGAGACCAACAAAAAACCCAGAATTCCTCAGATGCTAATTCCTATCCCAAGATATCACTAAAGCCCCGATCACTGATGTTGTTACCAAGAGATATAATTCCCAACACTCTTAATTAGGCATCCTACCTAGATTACAAACTCCAAATCCCTTCAAGAATTTATCTTGGTACCCACACTAGCATTTGCTATTGAATAAATCAGGCAGCGTTTTATCTCAACTACTAAAAGGTCCCCTCCAAAACTTCTCTCCTTTTTAAATAGCAACAAAAAGGGCCTATTTCTTGGTCAATTATATCGTAAGTGTTAAGATGGCAAATGACCTGAAGATGAAATAGGTCTGAAGTCTTCTGGAACTTTATTTTTTTAAAAGAGTTTATTTAATTTTAGAGAGAGGGGAAGGGAGGGAGAAAGAGAGGGAGAGAAACGGCAATGTACGGTTGCCTCTCACATGGCCCTCACTGGGGACCTGGCCTGCAATCCAGGCATGTGCCCTGACTGGGAATCGAACCGGCGAACCTTTGGTTCCCAACCTGTGCTCAATCCACTGAGCTACACCAGCCAGGGCATCTTCTGGAACTTTAGAGTGCTCTAAATATTTATCATTACATTATGGGCCAAAATAATTCTCACTTGGAACAGGGTTTACATTTTCTTCATATTTTCTGACACTCAGGATTAACAAATGGAAAACAAAGACCTTTCAGAACACACCATGAATTGTCTACCTCACAATGTACGTGCTCATCATCCTTCTAAAGAATTATTCTCAGTTTAGCCTTAAGACATCTGACTTTGCAAGTCAGAAAGTTCTTAAGATTGCTTTTCAGAACTTTCCTGGTGACTACCAAACTTGTCTTTCTACTACACAGACAAACCGAAATTTGGAGAGCTAAAGTAATCTGACCCTGAGTCCCACGAGTTTGAAGAAGTAGGTCTGGCCTATTTCTTGATCCTCAGGCTGGTAATCTTTTCTTTACAGCCTCAAATGAAGAGAATGATTTCTAAGACTTCTTTTGCCCCCAGTATTCTATTAACAGACAACTCAATTTGTGTATGTAAGGTTTCTATCTCATAGAAAGTTTTCATCCTAAAACATTACTGTAAGAAACTGTAGAGGGTAAATATGATGCTCAAAAAATAGAACCAAACTTCCACACAATTCACAACATCTAACCAAATACTTCTGTTTATAAATAAAACTTTCACGTACACACATTTGCTATCTCCATATATGTTCCATGTTGGAGGCCTTTACATATATACATATACAGGTAAAGATCAAGAAACAAACTGGTTTGAAGGTACCAACTTTTACATTAACGGCTAAAGAAAATGAAGGTTTATTGTGCATCTAACAGGTCCACAGTTTTCTCACTAAATCTTCAAAGTTCCAAAAGTATTTGCTTTAATTTCTAAGATTTAAATTATTTTAAAATATGTATTTACCATCTGTGGTATTGTTAATAAATAAATGATCCACTATATTAAAAATGTACTTCTAAGGTCTTAAATGTTTCTGGTTATGAGAGCTTCCATTTTTTTAGGAAAGCAATACTGAGGACTTCCAAGTCCCTCTTTTAAAAATTCAAGAGAATAATGTAAAGATTTTAAAAACTCACCTTTCAAATTATCAAAGTGTACCCAAGATGCAGACTCTGCTTTTTTGGTTTCCATATGACTTTCAGACACAGTTTCTTCTGTCTCAACTTTTTTCACGGTGCCTTTTTCTTTATCTGCATCAGCATCTGCATCAGTAAATGTTTCTATGTCTTCATCATCTCTTACGTCAATAAAATTTTCTTCATCATCAGACTCCTAAAAAAGTGGTTTAATGAATCTGAGTCAATTAACTAGAAGTCTGTATTCAATCATGTGAGATAGTTTTAAAGATTTTATTTATTTATTTTTAGACAGAAGGGAAGGAAGAGAGGGAGAGAAACGTCCATGTGTGGTTGCCCCTCACGTGGCACCCACTAGGGACCTGGCATGCAACCCAGGCACATGCCCTGACTGGGAATCGAACCGCGACCCTTTAGTTCGCAGCCCGCACTCAATCCACCAAGCTACGCCAGCCAGGGCAACATGTGAGGTAGTTTTAAAGAAGAAATACACTTACTGCATTTCTGGTGGAACATGCAAGTTCTATTAGGGAGACTTAGCTGGAGTGGAGAACATATCTTTACTTCTTAATGTAACAGAGTTAAGTTTGGAGCCAAGAATCCCTGAGAATTTGGGACTTTATTACATAAAGACATTCAGCTCTGACATATTTTAAATAATCCTACCAGACAGGTGTTATGATGTTCATTTCACAACTGAGGAAACAGGTTTAAGAGATCGAAACGAGTTTAAGAGATCCACTAGCTCTACAACCATTTGTAACTATCTCACATAATTGTAGTTCCGTGTAGTGCAGTTATTTTGCGTAAAGGGTCAAGCAGTATGCCCACCTAGTAAACTGTACACCTGGCACTAAAGTCCAGGTCTGTCCATGCGCAGGACTCAAGTCCGACAGGCTCCAGAAACTAAGAAAGTTACTGTTACTGAAGCAAAGTGGAAACACACCAATATACTTCAGAACCCACTCAATTTAAAACAGTTGTAAAATATACCGGATGATCTTCTAGTTGACTTCTTAAACCTGGTTTTGCTTTAAGGATCTCAGACACCAGATATAAAGCTCCACATATGAACGGTGGCATCTGCTCACAGGTAACTTGAAGTAACCTCTTCACAAAAGCCTTCACCCTGCGCAACACGATGTCAGCTTTCAGAGATTTGTAGACAAGGTTAAGAAACAGGGCTTGCTTCGAACACATCATCAACCCTGGATCCAACATCTTCCTGTAAAACAAAAATAAGATCAAGCATTTATTCATAAAACATTTCTACAACCAGCAGCCACGTCTCAGAGGCAACTACTAACCTCATCTTAGTTAGGGATAACTTTCTTACTTACGTTAGAACAAGAGATCATTTCTGCCAAGAGGTAAAATGCAAGTCAATGACCAGAACAGAAAGAATGATGATGGTAAGGGTGGGCAATCATAAGAAAGAGACATTTGGGTTCTTTTACTCTTTCTCAAGTGGTTCTTCACACTCTAGACTAAGAGGACACAGCCCTAACAGTGTAATTTTCACGGATACAGAACCACACGTGAAAAGCTAACCTAAGGCCAAACAATGAAAACTGACCGATGGGAGCAGTGGCCTAGATCTGGGTTCTCATCCTTGCGTCACTATCTAGTAGCTGGGGGACCAGACGCCTCCTCCTCCACATGGTTCCAGTGAAGACCACACGTGCATAGTGTAAAACTGACTTGTGAGGGCTTCAGAGAATCTCTAGTCCAATGTACTAACCATGAAGCATCCCTACATGCTATTCTCTCTGCCCAGAATGTTCTTCCCCAATTGTCTACATGTCCACGGTATCTAAAACAGGTTCCTCCACCGTGCTCTGCATCAGACCCATATTTATGTCCTTCACAGTTTAACACTTACCTTTTTCTCCCTCCCATCCCAAGTCTAATGAACAGGGAGTGGGCCTGTGTCATTCACTGTTATAACCTCAGTGCCTGGCACTTAATTTATTAAATGAATAAATGGTTCATTCTATGCTAAGTGGTTATGCAACATCTCCAGTGATTGAGGATTGTTCACTCTCTTACTAGGAACCCAATCCAATTTTGGACAAAATTTTACTAGAAAATCTCTCTCTTCTTAACCCATAGCTGAAATCCACTTCTGTGTAATTTCCAACCATTATTCTACTGCTGCCATCTGACATAACACAAAATAACCTAAACAACAAGTGACAAAAGCAAAATAAGTGGACCTATATCAAACTCAAAGGCTTCTGTAGAGCAAAGGAAACAACTGATAAAAAGGGAACCTATGGAATGGGAGAAAATTATTTGCAAACCATTATCTAATAAAGAGTTAATAAAGAAATATATAAGGAATCTTGTAGAATAGCAAAAAACAAACCACCAACCAACTGATTTAAAAAGTGGGCCAAAACACCTCAATAATAATAAACATTTCGCCAAAGAAGACAAACGGCCAACAGGTATGTGAAAAGGTGCCCAACATGACTAACCCTCAGGGAAATGCGAATCGAAACCACCTCACACGTGTTAGGGTGGAAGACAGAATAAACTTCGGTGAGGGTGGGGAGAACAGGGAACCCTTGTACACTGCTGGTAGGAATATAAATTGCTGCAGCCATTACGGAGAACAGTACAAAAGGCCCTCAGAAAATTAAAAATAGAACTACCACATGACCCAGCAATCCCATTTCTGGGTATATATTCCCATGAAATGAAATCAGTATCTTGAAGAGGTTTCTGTGCTCCCCTGTTGAGGGCATTTTTCACAATAGCTAAAGTATGGAAGCAACCTAAGTGTCTGTCAACAGGTGAATGGATAAAAATGTGATGTATACATA
Source organism: Micronycteris hirsuta (assembly GCA_004026765.1). NCBI lineage: Eukaryota > Metazoa > Chordata > Mammalia > Chiroptera > Phyllostomidae > Micronycteris > Micronycteris hirsuta. The sequence goes on from PVJI01006191.1 coordinate 45,697, forward strand.
CAATGGAATATTATTCGGCCATGAGAAAAAAAAAGAAATCCTGTTGTTTGCATCATGGGTGAACCTGTAGGACATTACGCTAAGTGAAGTAAGTCTCAGAGAAAGACAGCTACTGTATAACTTCGCTTACATGTAAAATCTTAAAAAAAAATTAGAAATCGAACTCCGAAACAGGGAACACTGGTGGTCCCTAGAGGCGGGGGTGGGTAGAAATGGGGGGATGTTGGAAAAGGGCACACACTTTCAGTAATGAGTAAGTTCCGAGGGTCTAATGTACAGCATGGTGACTATAGTTAATACTATACTATACACTTGAAATTGATGAGATTAGATCTAAAGCATTCTCATTACTAAAAAAAGTAGTAACTGTGAGATGATGTTAATTAACCTGATTACAGTAATCATTGCAATGTATATATGTATATGAAATCATCACATTTTATACTTTAAATATATTTTATTTGCTAATTATACCTCAATAAAGTTGGCAAAAATAATCTAATTATACTTTACATGACAGCCTTCAAATACTCGACCCTACAAAGTTATTACGTCTTCTCTCCCCAATGTCTCTCTTCTGCAGGATTCCCAACTATCACCTCATATAAGTTTTAAAATCTCTCTTTATTCTAGTTGCTCAATCCTAGAGATTAGAGATGCTCCAACTGATCTGAACCTCCAGACACAGGACGCCCGGAATTAACTGTCCTTCTGATACACTCACGTGGAACCATTACTTCTTGTTCTAATTTTCCCTACTAATACTAAAAATGAAGATATTTAATGTTGTGAAGCACCGTCATACTGCTCTGCATGCCCAGTTTTCCCATTTGTCAGTCCCATAATTCTAGCACCTATCAGTAATATTGAGATATTCTGCATTGTTCAAGCTTCAATATTCAATTTTCTCTCTTCACATTGAAATTTTTCAACCTTTTCATCCATTTTGCAACCTATTTATTTTTATTTATTTTTTTTAATTTTTATTTATTTTTAGAGAGAGGGGAAGGAGAGAAAAAGAGAGGGAGAGAAATAGCAATGTACGGTTGCCTCTCACATGGCCCCCACTGGGGACCTGGCCTGCACCCCAGGCATGTGCCCTGACTGGGAATTGAACCGGGACCGCTTGGTTCCCAACCTGTGCTCAATCCACTGAGCTACACCAGCCAGCGCTCTTTGCAACCTATTTTTAATCACTAAGTTCCATTACACATCAGTGGAAACATCGAGGAGTTTAGATAGGTGTATCTCCATTTGACAGACAGCATGTTCCTGAAGCTTTTCATAAAGTGCATTTTTGTAAATCAAGTAATTTCTTCATTTCTTTTATCCCAAAACATCAGGGACTTTTTATTTAAAGGGTTCTTGATAAAACCAAGAGGAAATAAATTCTTTAAGCCTTTCAAGCCCTCTGAGGAAATCCACCTGTAAGAGCCGTTGGCAAGCAGTAGCTGAAAGAACTCAGGGATATACTCACCCTCCAGTGATGTGAGACTGTTGTGCTCAACACTGAGATATTGAACGATATTAGAAAAATGTTTTCCGAGAGATTCCAAACGTTTTCTGAAAATTATAAGTTCTTGTGACCCTCAAAAGTTACAAAAAACTAAAGATACTGAAACCTCTATATTTTCAGTATTGGAATCTTTCCAAACTAAAAAAGTGAAGTTTTTATTACTTGAAAAAATTGTAGACTCTTAAGTTATGCAGACGCCTTGAGATTCTTTTTAGCGTCCCACTGCCATCAGTGCCACGAAACACCACAAACTCTAATACAAGTTAGGGGGACCTGCCACCTAACTCAACCTTCCGTTGTCTGCGTGACCTTGCACAAATGTCTGAGCCCCAGCGTGGAGGGCCGCTGAGAGGAACAGTATCATTAATAGCAGCAGCTTGTACTTACAGAGAACCTGGATGTGTCAGGCACTGTTGCGTGCTTAACGTACATACAAAGGTTCCACGGGATAACACATACGTTAACTCACTAATCTTATCAAAGTCCTCATTTTGTACTGTCTAACTGTGTAAGCTTGGGCAAGTTTCATAATCTTCAAAATAACCCTAAGAGATAGGTTTCCTGCTCCATTTTATAGACAAATAAACCGTGGCACAGTAAAATGGGATTAATCATGTTTACCAATAGCGCTATGATGAGAATTAAGTAATCTGTCCAAAGTCACACAGCAAACTGATGGCTGGGCCTCAAATTTAGACAGTGTGGCTTAGTCTAAGAGTTAACCACTACATTTCTCACACGACATGTGATTGAGAAATTACAAAAATAAATTAGAAGAAAATGCAAAGCTTGTTGGTATACTCGATGCACTGTTCAAAAGATGATCCCTCAGCGGTGCACTGTAGGACAGTTGCAAAGTTCGGTAAACAAAGTCTTAACTCAAGTATTAAAAATAATTCCAAAATTGCAACCACCAACCTTCCCTACCTAACAAACTTTCCTGTTTACCATCGGACTTCCCCAATATAAATGTAAGCACTTCCAGTGGTGGGAATTTTGTTCACTGTGCTATATATCCTAAGCACCTGGCACAGTACCCAGCATACAGCTGGCACTTAAATTCCTGTTGAGTGAGTTACTAAATGGCTGTGTGAAGGACAGGATAAATACAGGCCTGAGGGGGTGGGGAGTGGGAGAAGAAGAAAACTCGTATCTGTAGTTCTATCTCTTTAATATCCCCAAAGATTTAAAACAAAAACAGCAAAATGTTAAATTTGCAATATTAGGTGGTAGGAGGGGGATGCATTTTTCTGTATTTTAACTTCTCAAAATAATAAAAATAATGGTTTCAACGCACGTAACATACCGTATTTTGCCATGTATAATATGTACTTTTTTGCCCAAATTTTTTAAAAATAAGGATGCGCAATATGGGTAGTAGTAATTCTGTATCTATATAAATGTTAATTCTTTTAACTTTATGCATTAAAAGTGTAACTCTAGAAAGCAATGATACCAGTATGCAAAATGCTACCCTGGAATATAATTGGTTTTGTTTCTAAATATAAATTTTAAAAAAAAAAAAGCTGAATTAAAACAAAAGACTTTTTTTTTCTTGAAAGTTTGGGTCAAAAACGTGGGTGCACATTATACATGGGAGCATATTAAACCCAGCAAAATACAGTAGTTGTCCAAAAGGGAAACAGAAGTGGCTTAGTCAAAGTTACTGAATAGCAAGCCTAAGGGGAACCTAAAATCCAGTTTTGTGAGTCTTTTCTCTTGCTCCACAGCGGGGCACTGTGTGTGTCTAAGATAACATCACTCCTCACATTCACATATTGGAGCGGGATTACTTACCTGTACAATGCTGCATAGTACCGATTCGATATTGTCTGCTGAGAATTCATGACTTGGAAAAGCAACATTAAAGCCTGCACACTGGTATTAAAATTCACAATATGTAACACTTTAAACAGTGTATCAACCTGCTCCCTCACTTTGTCATCACCAGTCTGGGCGTAAGGGTAGGCCCTATTCACTCCTGTTAAGAGGGCACTAAGCATCTTTGATTCGATATCTTTTTTCTTGATACAACTCCGAAAAAAACAGAAATATAGAGTTATTAATTTGTTAGCCAGTTCACTTTCTTCATGGGAGAGAACCATTTGATTTAAAAAGCAAATTGCATAATATTGTGCTTTGGAGCTGATGTTGGAGCGAAAGAGCAGCCTTTCTACTTCACCACACACAACGCCTTTCATGTTGGGATGTTTACAAAGCAGCGTCTCTAACAGATGGGAGGCTTTCGTGGCTATTCTGTTCTGCGGATCTCCCAGTTTATTTACCACCTGCACAAGAAGAGCCTTTTCTTCCTCCGGTTTGTTACAGAGAAGCTCATGAGCCACTGAAAGGGCTCGGGTTTTGGTGGCCACTAATGAGTCATGACTCAAAGTTTCTAAGACCTGTACAAATTCAGCCACTAAGTGCTTCAGCTGGTGTTCAAAATACCACAAGATCAACCTTCTGTCTCTCGAGTCTCTGTTGCCACTGGACAATTGTTCTAGCTTGTTGAAAGGATGCTGGCTGAAAATTCTTAGTTTTCGATTGTCCGGCAAAAGGTCCGTAATGAGTAACTCTTTGAAAGTATCCAAAGCCATGAGGCACTGCTGTTTGCTGCCCTTCTTTTTCACCAGGTTTACGAGAGTTTCTACAAACTGGAGTGTGTGAACAGCATCATCCTGAATAAGAAGAATCATGGCTGCCATCCTGTCACCTAGGGTCCCCGATGACACAATTGCCTTCATCCAGGTAGAAGAGGCTCCCTTTTGATTATTTGTCTTATTTTTGTATAAGTTAATTTCATGCTCATACAACTTCTGAGCCAAAGCTTTGTACTTAGACACAACATCCCGAGGCTGGGGTTCCAAAGAATATTCATTGCTGTAGTCAAGATCATACCATTTGCCTCCGGGCTTCAGTAACAATGCCTGTCTCTCAAAAAACTCAAAGGCATCCTGTTGTTTGTCCTTCTTTACTTTTGGTACCGCGCTGTCCTCATCAGAACGTTTTTCTGGTCTCCTCTTATTTTTCACCTTACTCACTGATGTCCTTTCACTTTCGGCTGCATTTTGCTTTTTATTACCTAATTTAGATACATTTGCTTTTTTGCTGGCATCTTCTTTGTTGGTTGGTTCATCTTCTTCAGTTATGAAAGCTTTTGCATACTTGGCCAAACTCAGATTTTGAATAAATGCTTCCAATTCACCTTGTTGAAGGTCATCAATTGCTCCTTTTTTGCCTCCATCCACAACTTCTTCATTCTCGTCCAGAGCAGCCAGCATAAGGTAATCTTGCTGCACAAAAATGTAAAGTTCAAAATAAATCACAAATCTAACAGTTCAGTTAAAACTTCAAAAGTTAATGTGAATCCTATGTATTTTCCCTTTTCTATTTTTTTAATTGTTGTTCAAGTACAGTCGTCTCCATTTTCACCCCACCACGCCCCCCACCCTCACCCATCCCTGCCTCCCACCCTCGAACCCACCCCCTTTGGCTTTGTCCATGTGTCCTTTATACATGTTTCTTGATGGTCCCCTCGTTATCCCCTCTTATCCCTCTCCCCTCTCCTCTCTGGTAACTGCCAGTTTGTTCCTTGAAACCTCTATCTTTGAAATCAAAGCTGTCATGGTATTGCCTGGTCTCCCAAACTACACAAAAATAAATACTTGAGGGATCAGAGATTTAAATGTAAAAAATAAAACCATAAAATAATGGGAGAAAGCACAATATAATATTTAAAAGAATTTCAGAGTAGGGAAAAACCTTTCCAAATTTGACATAAAACTTAGGGCCCATAAAGGAAAGAATGGGTAAATTTATCACCGTCTCATATACAAATCAAAATACAAATAATAAACTGGAAAAAATACTGGCAACTCATATCAAACTAATTTGGCTTAATAATTAATATAAGAGTTGCTAAACATCACTTAAGGAAGTGACAACCCAACAAAAATATATGACAATATAAATAAACGGTTCATAGTAAAAATAAAAGTGATTCTCTAAAAATACAAAAAGGTGTTCAACTTCACTGACATTTAGAGAAATTCACATTAAAATCACAATGATGTATCCACTTTTTAATCTGTCAGATAAGCAAAGATCAAATTATGACAGGCGGTGCTAGGGAAGGAGTTGCGAGGAGGGTACTTCCTTCAGGGCTGATGGGACCGTGAACTGGCAAAAACCTCTAAGGAGGGCAACCTGTCATCTTCAATCAAAATACACAGAAGACACACATCCTTTGACCCAGCAGTTCCATTTCAACATATTTAGATTAAACATACACTTACAAATGTGGGAAAATATATTCAAGGTTATAGCTGAAGCATTATTTAAAATAACAAAATACCGACAACTTACATATCCCAAATAAATGGCTGATAGAAAATTAAGAGAGACACAATGATTTATGCAGGCATTAAACCAATGACAGAACTTTCCATTTTGATATGGAAGGATAGGAAAAAAATGGATGCAAAACATTATAAATAAATGTAGTATGGTGCCCTTTGTGTAAAAAATAACATAGATGCATGTGCATTATCTTGAAAGATACAAAAGAGCCTTATAAAAATATTGCTTCCTGGAAAGTAAATTGCATTGCTTGAGATAAAAGTGGGGAAAAAGGGCTTCTCACCATGTATCCTTTCCTTAAAAACGAAGCAAAACAAACTTTTTCATAGCATGTATGTATATTACATATTTAAAAACCAAATACAATCCCAGCACAGAGGAAACTGTGTATCTGTTCCTGTAAGATACGTTCCTCCTGCGTCTATTCCACGCCCCATCTCCAATTCTAGTCTTAAAACAACATTTAATAAAAAAATAAGCCAAACTGTCACATATTTGCTCCAAATCCTCTAATGGTTTCGTCAAACTCAAGAGTAAAAGCCCACTCTCCTACCCTGTTGCTTACTACTCTCCTCTTACCTCACTCTGCCTCAGCTAAACTGACATTTTTGTGGTTCATGAAACGACCTGGCCCAGTCCTTACTTTTTTTTCAGTCCTTCAGGTTTTTGCTCGAACATCTATCTCAGTGATGGGTTCCAGGATCACCTCAGCGTCCCACATACTATGTATTCAAAAGTTTGCTTACCGTTCCTTTCCCATAATCAGGATGTAAATTCCAAGAACTTCTTGAGGATACAGAGAGCATGTGCATGCTCATACACGCACAATACTCAATATTGGTATTGAGTATGGTGAGTACACAATACAAAATACCAACGCCACTAGAGTTCAAAATACTGATGCCACGAGGTCAGGGACAAAAACGTCAGTCCTCTCCGACCTGATGGACAGCCAAGTTATACTACGTCAACCAAATGAGACGATTGCCTACATTCTAAGGCTATACCATAAAAAACGCTCGACTCGACTTTCATCTTGCAAAGATCAATGGTAAAGAAGTGGTGCGGGACCACTCCCCACGCCTCGGTCCCTCCTCTCCCGTGGCCCAAGGCCATTACCTTGGTGCCTCCGAGCCGTAACACCTCCTCCATGGAGAACCCATTCTCGGCTTCATCATTATCATCCTCGTCGTCCTCATCCGTACCCTCCACCCCTTGGGGAGGACCCCAGGGCCGCTTGGCGTGGAACTCCAAAGGCTTCTTGCCAGGCGCCATGGTTAGCAAAGCACGCGGGAACTGTCGGGAGGTTCCTTCCGCTAGGCCGAGGGCCGTACTTCCGGCGGAGGCGTAATCCCTCCCGGAAGTGGGTGTAATCCCCACCCCGGGCGGCTCGCGGCTGCTTGGCTAGTTCAGCATGAGTGTCCTCGGGAAGGCCGGCGCCCGATCCCTGAACGCTGCGGTGAGAGCGGGTAAGTGTTCGCCCCGGCCGAACCCTGGTTGCCGTGGAAACCGCAGCGGGCTCCCACCTCGGTCCGGGACGTCTGGGGCTCTCCGGGCCGGAGACAAGTTCACCGTCCGAAAGAACTTGGCTGTGAGGTCGAGGGCAAAGTGCTCGCGTGCCTGCGCCTTGCGTGCATGCTGCGGCTGGGAGACTGCTTTCCCGGCCTCGGACGAGTGGTGCAAGGCACTTTGAAAGCTCTCAGAAAGCTGTGCACGTGTAAATACAAAGGTTTTTAATGGGTCCTATTTAATGTGTTTTTCGCAGTCATTCCCTGCCTTTGGAGAGGAAAATATTTCAGCTCCGGGAAAGACCCGGTAGAAAACAACCAGGTGACCCCGATGCTGCGGCATCTTATGTACAAAATCAAGTCTACTGGCCCCATCACTGTGGCCGAGTACATGAAGGAGGTCTTGACCAACCCTGTCAAGGTATGAGTCGGCGACCCGGAGGACCATGCCCGCTCTAGCAGGTTTGCGAGGTGCGAGCCTGCAGGGGAGCCTGAGCGTCTTCAGCCCAGGCTGCCAGGGTGCCTTCCAGGGGAAGAGCCACCCCTCCAGGACCTGGAGAGGGATAAATTAATCTGCCAGCTGCTTCGGGGCTGGATCAGGTCAGCGGCAGGGCCAGTATACAGATGACAGGTTCCCAAGCCGTTTAGGAGACAATTTAACAGATTGGATTTATGAGATGAGGGAAGGGTGACAGTTCTACATGGACTGATGGGAGATGGTGGAGACATTTCTCTGGGATAAGGGAATGGAGGAAGAGGAAGAGCAGTAGCCGATTTAGGAGGGAGGGGAAGGATAGAGTTCATTCCGATATACGAATTTGAAGGTTAGGGACTCTGAGGCGGTAATAGGCAACTGGAAATAGGACTTCAGTGCTTGGAAAGTTGTCTGTATTGGGATGGCTTCAGCAGGCATTGGAAGCATATTCTGGTTTCTCTTTTCAAGAATGGGAGGCCTGCGTCTTTGCTGTTCTGGAATTCAGTATTGCAGCTTTCTGGCCTGTATTTCCTTGTTTGCTCCACAAAGCCACTCGTTGAAAGTCTGTAGTCCTTTTACTCTAGAATGTTTCACCGTTTGCTGAGTTGAAATGTGACGTCTGTGGAATTTGGCGGTTGATATGGCTTGTTGATGGATGTGGTGGAGAGGCCCACTGTCCAGAGGTTTAGACAAGGCAGTTATTTTAATTAACTTCCAACTGAACTTTAGCTTTTCTCTGTGAACACAGGCAACAACCAGTAGCATCAGCAATACCTGTGACTTGAGTTAGCATCAGTGGAATGACTGACATTGTCACCTCACTACAGAGTGATCAATCACAGCTATCTCAAAATACCATTGTGCTCATCCGTGCTTCAGAACCTTGTTACTTATTCAACCTTTGGCACGATTTTGATTTTTAATAATGCTTATGAAGAAGCATATATATTACTGTATCACCAATTTATTTTTAAATATTTGATAAGTAATTTTCAGTTGTTTTCCTTTGTAATCATGTATGTTTATGTCCTGTGCATTTGAAAACATTTTCTAAAAGAGTCCACAGCCTTCACTGTACCACCAAAGGGACTCATAACACTTAAAAACACCCCTGAAGTGCTTGCTTATGAAGGGAAAGAGAAAGACTGGTGGGTAGATGCTGCACAGACCCTCACCTGAGGATATGTTTATTGATTTTAGAAAGAGAGGAAGGAAGAGAGAGAGAGAAAGATACGGATTGGTTGCCTCCCATACATGCACTGTCTGGGCATCAAACCCGCAACCTAGATATGTGCCCTGACCGGGAATCGAACCCGTAACCTTTTGGTATACGAGATGATACTTCAGCCAACTGAGCCACCAGTTGGGGCAAAAATACTTTTTAAATTTAATTATATTTCTAATGCCGAGAGGGAAAAGTTAAAGCTGTGAGATAAAGGAAATCAGGTGATGAGAAAAGTCCTGGCTCATGAGAGCTGGCGAGAACTGTGATCAATCCAGAGCACAGGAGGAATTGGGTTTGGATGAGAACAGAAGGGATAGGCATTTCATATTTTTGAGTCCCAAGGAAAGAGTAGGAGCAGGTGGAAGCCAAGTGGGGTCAGGAAGTTGAGAAGTTGTATTTAAATCCTGTGTGGGCAGGAGCCCAGGTCATCTGCCATGAGTAAGGTGGTAGAAGAAGGGGCATGAGGACCATAGGGAATTTTTAAACAATTCCTGAGTGTTTCTTGAAGGTTAGGCATTATGATAAAACTTGGGATATGAAAGTAAAAAAGACATAGTGCTCTCCCCCAGCTAATTATGCCTTCTGGTGAAGAATGGATATATAAATAAATAAGCTCAGAAAAGGAAGCACTGGATTTAGTCTGAGGTCGGAAGGCTGGAGGAGGAACTCAGAGAAGGTGGCATTTCAGCAGATTTGATGGATGAGAATAAGATTGCCAGGAAGTGATGGAAAAGGAGAGGGGAAGGCATTTCAGTGGCTTGGATGTGTGGACAATGAGGGCCAATAAAAAAAGTAAAACCCAAACACTGTTGAGCTATGACATTCATATGGAATATGCATAAATCACAAGTATACAGCTTCATGAATTTTCACAAAGTGAATACTCCATGGAACCCGCGCCCAGGTCAGAAAACACCGCGGCCAGCAGGCAGGGCTAATTTGAAACTCAAAGTGTGAGAATTTGGGGGAGGAATCTGATGGGGTAGGCAGGTCTTACCGCGTTGGATTGGGAGCAGGGAAAGAGAAGGGGGTTGAAAGGCAGGGATGGACACTGCGTGGCCTCTGGCTTTTTCGTCAAGAAGTCGTTGGTTTTCTACCAGCTCTGCAAAATGACTGTCATTTTGTAAAATTTAGGCAAAGATATTGTGTTTATCTTGCTTATTTGGAAGCGAGAACTTTCTTACTACAAAATTATTTATTTTGTTGTACATCTTATGTAATATTCTGGAGGGGTGTTTAAAAAGCCTTATTTGAAAATTATTTGTTTTCTCCATTTTCTCTTTTTACTCAGGGATATTATGTGCACCGTGACATGCTAGGAGAAAAAGGAGATTTTATTACTTCGCCTGAAATAAGTCAGATCTTTGGGGAGGTAATATCAATCTAAACTGTAAAGAAACTAATATCACAAACATTTGAAAGCAAAGGAAGGTGTCTTATTCTATCATAATATTTTACAGATTTGTTTTTGTGATTCATCAAAAGTTTTAATTATTTAGTAGTTTATATATTGAGGTAATAGAAAGGGAACAGAGGAAGGAAAATGGTAAAATGGACATTTGAAAAGTTTATACTTTGCTGTAGGAAAGGGAAAGTAGAGGTAAGAGAGACAAAAGGAAAGAGAAAGAAAAGAGATGGAGGTAAAGGGGTAAGAAGAGAGGTGAACCGACCACATAGGAGGATGGGAGAAGGAAGCAGACAAAGGCGGAGGTGAGGAAGGGGGCAGAGTGTACCCCCAGAAGGAACTGCTGGGATCAGAATGAGCTCTAAAGCCCCTCCCCACAAAACGTGATTTAGCCATAGTTACAGTAGAAGTCTCCCCGTAAGAAACTTTGGATTCTTTTAAGAATTCTAGTTTATTTTCATATAATACCTTTGATCAATTTAGAAATAAGTAGTAGTACATAATAGGAAGTAGAATCCAGGTGTTAAAAATACATTGCTTGTGTCTAAGAGCCATGCAATTATTTTCTTGAAAGATTTGGCTTATTTTTAGAGAGAGGGGAAGGGAGGGAGAAAGAGAGGGAGAGAAACATCAGTTGGTTGCCTCTCACATGCCCCCCAACTGGGGACGTGGCCTGCAGCCCAGGCATGTGACCTGACTGGGAGTCAAACTGGTGACCTTTCAATTTGCTACCCAACCCTCTGAACTATACCAGTCAGGGCGAGCCATGTAATTATTGAAATCATATGAATGTGAAGAAGTAGCCTAGTTACAGAATTATACTTCATGTGTCTGTTTGGTTTCGAGTACTAATACCGTTCTGTGAGTGATACTCTCTTATCCGTGTCATGGCACCTTTTATAGTAGAGGCTGCCTTTCAACTATTGGCTCTAGTTACTTAAGCTTCCTGACTGGTGTGCATTGTAACATAGTCCCAGTGAAGTTTCCTTTATTAAACTCGTATGGTTGTTTGCAAACATTTTACTGACATAGAAGATGCATGTTCATGGAGTTTTATATTGTGGCATGCTCTTATACTTTATAATACTTTCATGTGGTTTTTTCCTTGTTGCAGCTGCTAGGGATATGGCTTATTAGTGAATGGATGGCCAATGGAAAAAGTGCAGCTTTCCAGCTGGTGGAACTGGGCCCAGGTCGGGGTACCCTCGCAGAGGATATTCTGAGGGTAGGTAATAAAAGAATGTCTTCAAGTCTCATGTATGTATATCTGAGTTTGCAGACTTTGTTGGTTTTCTTCAGTTTCGGTCCTACCTCCTTAATCTCATGTTTCTCAGCTAAAATATAATGTCCTAGTTAATACAGTGATTGATTAGTTATTGTCTGTAAGATTAAAATATGGGGGGGGGGGAATGTGAAAGCTAAAAGTATAAAACATTTAGAAGACATTATGGGAGAACATATTTGTCTTCTGAGTAGGGAAAGAGTTTTTAAATTATACATAAAACAGAAGCCATAAAAGAAAATATATTAATAATTTCCACTATATTAAAATTAAGAACTTTGTGTTCTTTAAAGAAACTGGGAACTTTTTGTTCTTCAAAGACACCATAAAGAGAGTGGTGAGACAAACCACAAGTTAGAGAAGTTATTTGCAACACATGTAACCAGAAAAGAACTAGTAGTCCTTTAAGTCAATAAGGCGACAGAGAACTCACTAGAAAAACCAGGCCAATGATGTGAACAAGCCCATCATGAAACAGAAAATCCAATGGCCAATAAAAACAAAAAAAAAATGCTCAGACTCATTGGCAGTCAGGGAAATGAAAGGTAAAATCAGTGAGATACTACTATACCATCAAAATGAGAAAGTCTTACAACACCAAGTACTGGTGAGGATGGGGAAATCTCTTATTCATTCATTAATCACAATTCTAAATTTTATAATTAGGAAACCAAATTGTGTCCTGTTCCTTTCTTATATAAACCGTGTTTAATAACTTCCAAAAAGATTGTGATTCTCATAGACTGCTGGAGAGTGGTTTGTGTAAGGAACAGATTTCTCTGGAACCAATTAATAACTTGTACTGTGACAAGCGAAAGATTGAGGCCAGTGCTTAGAAAAAATATAAAATCTACTCAACATGTATTTTGCCAATAAATTTTTCTTCTTTTTGTATTTAGGTGTTTAGCCAGCTTGGATCTGTGCTGAAAAACTGTGAGATTTCGATACATCTAGTAGAGGTGAGCCAAAAATTGAGTGAGATTCAAGCATTGACTCTGACTGAAGAGAAGGTGCCCTTAGAGCGAAGTGCTGGATCCCCAGCATATCTGAAAGGTATTACTAAGTCTGGGATTCCAATTTCCTGGTACCGAGATCTGCAGGATGTTCCAAAAGGTAATGACTTCACATTGATTAATGAGAGAATTTTGATCACAGCCCCTCACAGTAGTGATAGGTAATTGCAACCTTGTAGAGCAATATACAGACTGTCCCAATTTAACAGTGGTTCAATTTACAATTTTTCAACTTTATGATAATGCAGAAGTGATGTGCATTCAGTAAAAACTGCACTTCAAGTTTTGAATTTTGATCTTTTTCTGGGGCTGCTGATAGGCAGCACAATACTCTCTTATGCAAGGCAGCGGCAGTGAAGTGATTTTGCCCAGTTGTGTGCTAATGTGTGTGTTCTGAGCATGCTTAAAGAAGGCCGGGCGGAGCTGTGATGTTCGGTAGGTTAGGTGTATCAAATGCACCTTTGACTTAACACCTTTCGTACCACATAGAAATCTCTAAGACATACACCAGGAACCACAGGTTTTTGGGCAAACTGCACATTAATTAAATCATCTCATGAGCGGTCCTTAACAGATGGCGCGCGAAACATGAGGAAACTCGTGAGCGGTACGGAAAGTATTAACAAGGCTTAGGAGGAGGTAACCCCAACATAAGTTGAGAAGCATTTGAAAAAGATTGAGTTAGTGCTGCCAAGTCCCTTACAAGAATAGTGAACTTCATTCTATAAAAAATCCATTGTAGCCCTTACTGGTGTCACTCAGTGGCTTGGGTGTTGTCCCGCAAAGCTACTGGTTGCCAGTTCAGGGCACATGCCTGGATTGCGGGCCAGGTCCCCAGTTGGGGATGTGTGAGCGGCAGCTGATTTCTGTTTCTTTCCCTCTCTTCCTTTCTCTCTAAAAATAAAAATTGAAAACAACAACAACAACAACATTGTATTAGAAAATAAAATTGCTAGCCCTGGCTGGTGTAGCTCAGTGGATTGAGCGCGGGCTGGGAACTAGAGGGTCCCGGTTCGATTCCCAGTCAGGGCACATGCCTGGGTTGCAGGCCAGGTCCCCATGAGGGCCATGTGAGAGGCAACCATACATTGCTGTTTCTCTCCCTCTCTCTCTCCCTCCCTTCCCCTCTCTCTAAAAATAAATAAAAAAATAAAAAAAAAAAATCTAAGAATGAAAACGATTTAAAAAAAAAAAAAAAGAAAATAAAATTGCTTAACATTAAGGAACAATGAATTTCACATAGTTTGGCAAAAGTAAAACCAAACAAAATCTCTTTGTACTTTTGTACTTTTTAGTTTTGCCCTACCCCTAAGGTAGTACTGCTGCCAAAGCAGCCCACGGCAGCAGGGGCAGGAGGAAGCAGTGTTAGGTGGGTTTAGTTTAATTATCTCATCTTGTGAACATCCTTACTTGCCTAGAGGCAAGCAGTGTAGTACAGGAAAAGGCCTGCACCTTTCAGGAACCCTACAGGATGAACTCCAGCTCAAATCTGAAATGGTCTGATTTGGGCAAGACACCTCCGCCGTTGCTGGCCTTGGATGATTTTAGGAAATTCAAGTCTTCTTTCAGCTAGCAAATTTGAGTTCTGATTTCTTTCAGGCCTAGTAATGAATAAGAAATTAAACTGATAATTGAGATATTTGGCTCCATGATCCTGGAGTGTGGAAAGTGAGAATAATAGTAATTGACCCTTTGTATTTTCTGTAGAGTAGCTTTGCTGTGATCAGCGCAGTGGTTCCGTGGTAGAGATGATTATGGAAGCATCACAGGTTCGAATACAAAGAACCAGGCATTTTGTTTGTTAATGTTCAAAAGAACCAATTCATTATGCTTAAACATTAATTTTTTGCTTAAACATTAATTTTTTTTTCACTTTTAAATAGGATACAGCTTTTATCTCGCACATGAATTTTTTGACGTTCTTCCTGTGCATAAGTTTCAGGTATGATGGGAAAAAAGTCATGTTTATAATTGACTAACAAAGGGCCTTATATTCTAAGAATGAATCTTTTTGCTATTTAATTAGTATATAAACACTACTGGTTGAAGTTAACTGTATTTGGAGTGCCTCGTGAATATAAGTAATTGAAAAGCAATAATGAAATATTAAGTGGAATTCTTAATTCTCCTAGGATAATTTTTAAGAATTCTTAATTCTCCTAAGATAAAGATGCATGAGAGTGTAACATGGTAAATGGCTATAGTACAATAAAGATCTCTTTTTAGCAAATATTTTTAAATTCCAAAGATTAAAATTTGTCTTTATTCTTTCTATGAGATTTAAGCTTTGGTGGTAATATATGTGTATTGATAACTTCTAAGGCTAAGAGTATGTATTATTATGTAATAATTTTTCGCAGCAGCTTCTGATTAGTCTTCCTAAGTCTGTTTTCCATTTTGAGGCGTGCTGCTTATTTTATCTTCCCCACCTCTACCTCTTATCTCAACCACATTAACAGTTGTATCTAACAGCCTACTCATGGTTTAGAAGTGAAGTAAAGCCTTGAAATAATTTCAAGTGGTAGAGCGCTCTGCAAGTGTTACTTACCTATCTTATACATGGTAAGAGAAGACAACTAGTAGTACTTTTTGCTCAAGACAGTTTTGAGGACAAACTTGCAAAAATTGGTTTTTATGTGTCATTTTGTGTTTAGAAAACCCCCCAAGGATGGCGAGAAGTATTAATTGATATCGATCCACAAGGTTCTGATAAACTGAGGTTTGTTTTGGCGCCTTGTACCACCCCCGCAGAAGCCTTCATCCAAGTAAGAACACGCTGCTTCTTCTTAGTTTATTACCAGCCAAGTCTCATTTTCTGAGTTACTGTTTTAGAGCTTCTTTACATGGGGGGAAGGAGTCGCTCACAACATGTGAGATGTCTTTTATTAATCATGAAAAGTGCGGAGGATCTAGAGTCAGGAGAGTCATTTCTTAGCCGCGTGACTTTATCTGTGATAAGAGAGAAGTGAGGACACCCTTACTCAGCTCCGTTTACCTGTCAGATGTTGACAGTACTGTCTCTTTACAGGAAGGGTTCGATGTCTGTGAAAACAGTGTAGTAGTGTATGGTAAAGTAACCATAATACGTTTTTATTGAGTCCGTTGAATGTATTACTCTGTATTTTCTCACTTAATTCTCAAAACAACTCCATTACTAGGTAGAGTGTGCCTTTTTTCTCTGTTTCCACCTAGATCCAAATTTGATTCTAGACTGCTAGAGTGGTATTTTACTACTCTTGGCTCTGAGGAATAAATCACAAAGAGCCCATCTTGGCGTTATGCGTAAAGGTTAAAAAAAATCCTGTCCTTCTCAGGAATATTTGGGCTCTGGATTGTCTGTTTCATTCCTTTCTTTTCCAGATCAGAAAAAACATTTCTACTTTTTAGACCATAACTAAGAACTCGTAACCCAGAAGTTATCAGTTTTAAAGATTTTATTTTTATTTATTTTTAGAGAGAAGGGAAGGAAGGGAAAAAGGGAGGGAGAGTAACATCCATGTGTGAGAGAAACATCGACTGGTTTGCCTCTCGCAGGTCCCCAACTGGGAACCAGTCCTGCAACGCAGGCACGTGCCTGGACTGGGAGTCAAACCAGCGACCTTTAAGTTTGTAGGCTGGTGCTCAGTCTACTCAGCCACACCATCCAGGGCCAGAAGTTATCAGTTTTAAAAGCACAGGGCCTTTTAAACATGAATCTGAAGTAAGTTTTCTTTGCAAAACGTAAGTAAGTTAAAATATCAGCCTAAGTACTAGTGAACATTTCTATTTTTCCGTGAGAAACAAATTCATAAAGCTCCTAAGAGCTAAGCCCCAGGTCCTGGGACTTGTGATTCTTTTTAGTTCTTGACTTCAGTAGTATTCATTTACGAGAGAGGGAGTGATGATTTTTCGTCTCATGTGGACAGGATGAATGGTAATAGAATCCATCCTCTTGAAGAGCAGGCTAAGATGGTAACGATGTCAGCATAGTACACTGGGATGTGTCAGTGATGCCCAAAGGTTTATAATTAAACCACATTGATTTATTTATCCTCACCTGAGGGTATTTTATTACTGATTTTAGAGAGAGAGAGGAAGGCAGGAAGAGAAACATTGATGTGAGAGAGCAACATCGACCGGTTGCCTTCATACACACTCTGACTGGGGATTGAACCCACAACTAGATATGTGCCCTGACCTGGGACCGAAACCACAACGTTTCTAGTCGACGCTCCAGCCAACTGAGCTACCTGGCCAGGGTGAAACACAATAATTTATTTAATAGCACTGGGGGCAAGGCAAAAAAAGAAAAACCTAAACAAAAAAGAACAAAGAAAAAAAAAGGTAGCACTGGGGCAGAGTGGTTTATTGCTTCATTCAGTCCTCACAACAAGCCTCGTACACATGTGATGAGGACGGGGACTCCAAGAAGTTGAGTGACCTGCCTCTGGTAAGCAATGGGAAGCGCTGAGACCAGAAGCTGACTTTGTCTGACTCTGTACCTGTTAGAACTGTGCCACGATAGGCAGAGACATCAGGGCAGGGCAGGACTTCATTTTCAGTGAGGGGTTAGGAGAGGGCAAGAGTCGGTGTAGGTTTTACTTATGAAGAGAAAGAAATTTTCCACTATCCTAGGAGCTAGTGAAATTTCACATATACTGGTCAAGTTGACAAATGCTGATAGGCGCTTATTGAGGACACTTAGTTAATACTTGAACATCTTGGGAAATAAAGGCCTCAGGGACATTGGTACTAGTTCCTAAGCTGATGTTTCTAGATACAGAGCATATCATTAGTATGCTTTTAGCTCCAACAGAAGGCATCATGATATACTTGTTTAATATGGTTTGTTTTTTTAAATCGGATTTACATCATTTGTTCATTCAGCGCAGTGTTTTGAGTACCTGTTATGTGGCAGGCCCTGGAGTGATAAATGTACTTGGCCACCTGAAGGGTTGGGAGGTCACATGCCTTTTTAAAAAAAGGATTAAAATCGAAATGCCTTTGTAAGCTTAGTGCCTGGCATCAAAAAACCAAGGAGTTTTGTATAAAGAGGAGGTCATGTGAAAAGTTGAGTGTGGAGAACATAATCATACTGAGAACATTTATTTTTATTGTAACTAAGAAATGTTTATTGTAGGAACACCGGAAAAACCCTCAGGAAACAGTTGAATGATGTATTTTCTTTGAACTTCTCTTACTAGCCTGATGAAACAAGGGATCACGTGGAAGTGTGTCCTGATGCTGGTGTTATTATTCAGGAACTATCTCAGCGCATTGCGCTGACGGGAGGTGCCGCACTGATTGCTGATTATGGTCACGATGGGACGAAGACAGACACCTTCAGAGTACGTATAACTCCACAGCATGACTTCTCCGAAGGTGTGGGTATGGGTATGACTCATTTAGTTATCAGTGGTGAGGGCTGAGGTCCATTCAGAGTCTTTATTTTTGCTTTCTACAGTGTATAGCACTGTCATATTGCATCATTTCATAATTAATATTAATTTGTTATAATTACTCTTAACTCTAGATCTTATTCCTAAGCCTAAATCCACTGTCCAACTTTCCTTTGAACAGGATCTGAATTGTCCACATTTTTCCTTAAGTCGCAGAACCTGGGTCTGCATAGATCCTAGTTAGCATCTAAATCATACAAATGGAAAGATTTTCCTAGCGTTTTTAAAATTTTCTACCCATTCTTCCTTTAAAAAATTTTTTTGGTACTTTGGAGATTTGACCTAGCTGCTATAATCAGACTTTCTCCATCAGATTTTCAACATCTTTTTTTCTTCTCCAGATGTATTTTTTTATTCTTCCTAAACATCCATCCTTAAGTTCTTTGAATATGATCAGTTCTGTTGAATATACTTTAATTGAAATACATTTAACTAGATGCCATTAGTCATTTTCTACATCTGTGGTTCTCAGTTTTTAACTTTATCATACTTAAGAAAAATCTGGATATGTGTTTAAAATGCCAGTTTCCTAGCCTTACCTTCAGGGTTCTGATTCAGTAGGTCTCGGTAGAGTCCAGGAACGTACAGGGCCTGTCCAGAAAGTATCCAGCCACGCAATATGAAAAAGGAGGCATTTCTTGAAGATGATACAAGAAACATTGCACATAGGACAATGATGCCTTAGTCCCCTTCAAAGTAGACGTCTTGGGATCTCACACAGTTCTCCCAGTCGCCATCAGCTGCCCCATCATCTTTTCCTGAATCTTGTCAATGGTCTGAAATCCCTTTTCAAAGGTGATTTTAGTTTTGGGAAAAGCCAGAAGTCTCAGGGTGCCAAATCTGGGCTGTAGAGGTGCTAAGTCACCTGGGTGATTTGATGTTTCACCAAAAACCTCTGTATGAGATGTGATACATGAGTGATTGTGTTGTTGTGATGAAGCTGCCAATCACCAGTTGCCCATAGCTGTGGCCTTCTGAATCATCCGAGTAATTTCTGTGGAGGAATGTTCAAGCTTAACACAAAATTTGGTGCAGATTCATTGCTCTACTTGCTCAGTCATTTTGAATGTGATGGCCACACAGTACATCTTCTCACTCAGTGGATATCTTCTCCCCTCACTGACTAGTACAGTGAAGTTGTCATTGTTCACACATGCGCAATGCAGTCCACTCTCCTTGGCTGCCACGTCACATTCATGTCGAGCAAACTGTTCTCATTATATTAACAGTGGTTGGACTTTTCCCAGACAGACCTTGTATTCTTAGGTGATTCTGATGGGTTGATGGTAAGACTTTGTAAAACACCATCTGAGAATTAATGAGATCTCCTCTATCCACGGGCATTAATGAAAATGTTAAATAAGTGTGAAGGGCAGCAACATCTTCAGGCACTCCAACAGTGCCCTTTATATTGGGTTTTCCACACAGCATCTCATTTGAAGAAATGGGTGCCACTATAGGAAGAGTTTGTGCCATTGACTTAGGCCAGCGGTGTCAAACTCATTTTCACCAGGGGCCACATCAGCCTCGTGGTTGCCTTCAAAGGGCTGAATGTAACTTTAGGATTGTATACATGTAACTACTCCTTAACTAGGGGCAAAGAGCTCAGCGCTGCTGCCGGGCAGAAACAAGGTGGAGGGCTCGATTCGGCCCTTGGGCCTTGTGTTTGCCACCTGTGACTTAGGCCATATTTTCCTTAACTGTTGTTACATAAAATGTGCTAAAATGATGGTATTTCTTTAATCTTGATAATGGCATAAAAGGACAAAAACTCATTTTATTTAAAAATTATGTTCAAGGGGTTTTGTGGCCACAAGCTTCACGATGTCTTAATTGCCCCAGGAACAGCAGACCTGACAGCTGACGTGGACTTCAGTTATCTGCGCAGAATGGTGCAGGGAAGAGTGGCTTCTCTGGGCCCAATAACACAACAAATGTTTTTAAAAAATATGGGCATTGACATCCGGCTAAAGGTAATGATTTATTTCCGTATCATTAAATATTTTAATTTCACAGTATTTCCAGCAGATATTTTAAATAAGTTTACCTGGCCTTAATGTTCTTGTAGTTCATCAGAACCCTGGAGTTGCAGCCTTTTCAGTAGCATAGGATGTAGTTTCGCCAGATGGCCTGCAGGTGGAGCAGCCCTAGATTCATGCATCTCCATAAGACAGAGTTGATTTTCAAAGTGTTCATGTTCATTAAGAAAACTTGACCGCAGTTATAGGTGTGAATTTTATAACTGTTCCGAGGACATTTGAACCCTTCAGTATGTTGAGACCTTCTGGGCACATTGGTTAAGCATACAGATTCATAGGGATGTGTCACAGTAAGCTATGTTTTTAATAAGTACCCCCTGATTCTGAGTCAGTTGATTAGAAACCACATTTTAAGCACTGCTTTATTAAATAGCTGATAGTCATTAGTGTTGCTGCACATAACTAGAAATCTTTTCTTCTGTTATTTTTACTAAGAATTTTTTTTCTTTTCAGGTTCTTTTAGATAAATCAACAGAGCCATCATTGAGGCAGCAATTACTTCAGGGGTATGATATGTTAATGAATCCCAAGAAGATGGGAGAAAGATTTAACTTTTTTGCCTTGCTGCCTCATCAGAGACTTTGTGGTGGAAGCCAACAGATAAATGCACATCAGTCAAAACCTTCTCCATCACCTGTAGCTGGATTTAGTGAACTTGCTTGGCAGTGATAATTCAAGTTTGGACTTTTTGTCCCCAAGTCTGAGAAACCAAAATAAAGGGAATGAGTTTCATATATCACAGGTAAAATAAGTACTTTATCTCTTCACAGTCAATAAAAGTAGCCCATTTTATATATAGTACAACTGAACTTTGATCTTTTAAAGTTATTTAACTGTGGGAATAATTGTATGTTCTGAGGTATGAAACAAGTTATGAAACTGAATTTCCTTTATTAAGTAAAGCTAGTTGCTGTATTTTATTTTAAAAAGTAAACATGAACACTAATTGGTTCAATAAAAACTGGAAACAATCTAAATGGTCATTTACAGGGGACTGATTAAATAGAATTATCCGTAATTATTTTAAAAAATGATGTAGTATGTTCTGACATGGAAAGATCTCTAAGATTTATTTAGTGAAAAGAGTAGGTACAAAATGTTTTAGAGTAATGATTCCATTTTTGTTGGAGAAAAGCTACATTTAAAGAAATGCTTTAAGTAACTCCATAGAAATGAGTATTTTAGTGAAGACTGGTTGTTTTCTATTCTGTGATATTTACTTGTATATAAGAAGCAAAGGATACCCAATAATCATTATTAAATTTCCCAATCTGGAAGTGAGTTTTAGAGGTAGGAAGAGACTTAATTTTTTATTTGTTCTCCTTTGAGGTATTTGAATTTTTTTACACCACGTGCTTCTGTGAATTTAGAATCTAAAATGTTTAATAATTACAGTAAAACTCAACTGACATGTACTTAAAATATGAGTTAAATGTAGACTATCTAGGATGAATAATTTTCTAAATTGAACTGCTTCTCCCTTATTTTCAGATAAATGTCAAATTTTAGTTCTATTAAGTTCTCATGTCTTGGTTCACAGAACTTTTATATTAATATCAGACAGTGGACTTTGTGAAGAATTGCTATATGAGCAACACAAATTTACATGTGAGATTAAAGGAAAAGAATACTAGCTCTGTGCCCTGAACTTGTGCATAACTATATTGGAAGTTCATTGGCAGTGATGAACTTGCTTTCTGTTGCTTATTTGGCCTGAGACCAGGACAAGCGTTCTGTCTCACTCTAACATAAAGGAAGACGGAGGCCTTATTTTCCAGATGCTGTCCAGCCTTGGGCCATCTCTAGTCATCTTTATTCTACTTCCATATTTTTTTCCCAAAGTCTTGGGACAATTTTTGTAAGATGAAAATGCCCATGGTTTGCTCCTCTCAATTACTTAATAGTTTTTATAACTAAGGGGGAAGTCAGGCAATGCCTTATTATCTTAAAACCTAGGAAATTTACTTTGATACTAGATGTTTAACTTATTTAAGTCCTCTGGCAGTTGCAGAAGTGGATTATTTGATGGAAGCTCCTGAAAATTCATAATTATTTCAGACTTTAATTCCAAGAAATAAGATCTCCAGATAATTACCTCAAATTGCATATAAAATTATAATAATGACTAGTTTTTTTATTTTAGGCAGTTAAAAATATCAGTGTTCTTAAATATAGCATTAGTTCCATTTACAAATACTGTTTCCAAAATAGTTCTCTTACCAAGGCCTGGGAATATAATACAACCAAATAAAATTTTCTTTGGATACCTTGACTAGAGAGATAGGCTCAGGTTTCCACATGGAAAAGCATGGTGATATGGAAATACATTTTATTATTAAGCTTCTTCGAGGATATTTACAAAAAGTGGGATGTAACAAAAAATATAAAAATGTACTGAACAGTGTCATTATAGACTTTGTACACTATCAAATGTTTCTCACAATTATTTCTTATATAAACACGGCTTCAAGACAAAAAAAAGGTTATACAGGTTATACAGTATCTGGAGTGATTACTTAACTCCAAATTATCTAACAGTGCCTTTACAAATTTAGAAAACTTCTTAGGCATTTAACAACAAAAACAAAGAGTGCAATTAACTTCATGGCTTGTAAAGTTTGATTATAACTCATATAAGTATAGCAAACAAACACCATTCCAGTTAATTTTTACCTTATGCACAACAGAGTGGCTAGTGACTCAGAATTACTCCATTTTAGCACACTGATACAAACAGACTTAGCAGAAATTTGGGGACATCATCTTCTACCCTAGAGAAAACACATTTCTAAAAGGTTTTGCAGAAGTAACTAGACTTTTAAAACTCATGTATGACAATGAAATACTGAGACGTGGAATGTCTCCTGGAGACAGAGGGACTCCAGAGCCACACTGTTTGGGTTCAAATACTGTGTGGCCTTCAGCAGCTAGTTAATCTCCCTGTGCTTCAGTTTACTTATCTGTGAGATGGGGTTCATCATGCCACATAGCCCCTGGCAGTTGTGAGGATAAGTTGACAACTGAAGCGCTCAGAACATAGGCACGTTGTGTGTTTCCTGCTACTCTCTCCAGTGTGTTTTTAGTCCTAGGGAAGGGAGTAGCTTCAGAGATCTCAAACCGCTGAGTCTTTGTTCATAAATGACCAATCTTTTTCTTTGCTGCCTCTAATTCAATGGGCAGCGATGGTTAACAGATTTATAGTTTTTAGCTTATTGACTATGTTCATGTATAACGAATCTTCAAAACAATGTGAGAAAGGTAGAAGCAAGTATTATGATCTTCATTTTACAGACTGAGGAACTCGAGGCTCAGACAGACTGCCCCTGGCCAGGCCTACACCGCCAGCAGAAGGAGCCAAGCCTTACAAGACTTACACCCGGATCT
The DNA here is from genome assembly GCA_004026765.1 of Micronycteris hirsuta. Taxonomy (NCBI): domain Eukaryota; kingdom Metazoa; phylum Chordata; class Mammalia; order Chiroptera; family Phyllostomidae; genus Micronycteris; species Micronycteris hirsuta. The sequence goes on from PVJI01006191.1 coordinate 69,341, forward strand.
TCTGATTCCAAATCTTTTGCTCTTTTTGGGAGGGGAAAAAGTTTACAATGATTACCGAGGAATGAGGAAACAAAAAGCTGTTAGGTTTTTTAAGTCCCAGATACAAAAACTTTTGGGGGAGGAGGAAACTATTAGTAACTTTTTAAAAACTATGAAAAAGTCTAACCTCTTAAGTTACACATTATATCTGAATAGAAAAAAAATTTTCTTTAGCTGGCTACTGGAGCTGAAATGTTAAAAGAGTATTTAGTCTTTCATTTGCTCTCCTGAGAATATAGCCCCACCCTTATAAATGTTTCATGCTCAACTCAAAGTGCTTAAAATAACTGATTTAAAAACATTCCATGAGGGTGCATGGTGGAGGGGGAAAAAGGGGAGGAAAAAAATGGGACAACTGTAATAGCATAAACAATAAAATGTACTTATAAAAAAATAGAAACTTTCCAGCTATCTGTAAAGCCTTCCATTAAGCTGAGGGATGAGCAAAAGGACACTGTTTCCTATACTTTTCTATAGTTTTAACTGACCCTGCACTGGCCTTACTTTTAGTATATATTTAATTTCCTCCCTCAAATTATTCAACTGTGTAAAGATAAATTGTATAATTATGAATAATAAAAATAAAAAAAATAAAGGCATTAGAATTAGAAAAGCTAAAAAAAATCTGTAATTGTAGTTAGGTCTATACCCAATGCATGCTGGAACCTACCTGTGGCATCACAATGGTGTCAGTGGGAGCGTAAGTTGAGCTCTGAGAAGATACACAGGGTCTGGCAGAAGTGACACCATTGAGTGTGGTTGGTCGGGTACGTGAATGTCTTGCATGAGATGGACAGCAATTTGAACATTTCACCTAAGATGTCATATGGTGTGCTTGACTGTGATATTATGTCACACTATTACATGCTTATGATTTTGTAATAAAAGATTTTTATGTAATTAAAAAGGGGCGTTACTTGTGCCAGACTCTGTATTGGAGGCTATTTTGTAACATACAGAAGGTGCCAACTTAATTTTTATGTTGTAGAGAGGATATTCAGAGTTTCAACTCTAAAAAGGTTAGGGATCACTGTTTTAGAGTCTTGATTTGCCTGAAAAAAAGGAAAAGAAAGTCCAGCAAGCCTTCTGTAGGTGTCTGGTAAAAACCCCTCAATCCCTGTATGGTCAATTAAACAAATGTTTAAAGTCCTTACAGAAAATTGCATGCCGGCAGTCTCTGAGATCACTTAAATGCAAACCTGTTTAGTAATCAACCTTATAACTCTCATATGATTTGGTCAAGCTATGTAAGAACTGGATTCTGGCTTGCCTCTTTGCACTTTTTTGAAAATAATATAAGAACAGGAAAGGGGAGATAAAAGTGCCACTACTGTACTAAAATGAAGGATTAAGAAAAAATACAAAAACCAGTTATTTCTTATGCTATAAAATTTATGTAAAGCTTAATCTTGGTTCCATTATGTGTTTTCATTACTTGCTTTCCACTCTTGTACCTACTTATTATGAACTACAGTATTGGTGTCACCGATTCCTTATCATATGTCCTCATGTCTTTGCATCCTTGCAAATGACAACCTCCAACAACAGTTGTGCAGCAAAGTGTCAGCCCATAAAATGAATTCCTTCCTTACTGAAGTTCTTAGGTCACTGATACTTAAGGATCTTCTTCCATATCATCTGGATTGGGAGCCATGATGAAGTGCTTTGGGTACTCAAGGTTGTGTGTGTATGCATGTATTTCCCAGCGTGCATCATCACTTTCGTGTGTAATGTAACGTTCTCCAATGCGAGTTTCAAATTCTCTAAGGTCAAGCCAAGTCTGGTAGTCCTAGAAAACAAATGAAGTGACTATGAACCATAAGGAAAACAATCCTGTCAATCCTTTTTTTTTTTTTTTTTTTTTTGCTTAGCACTCTGGTCATATAATTGACAAACCCCTACTAACAAGTACTTGCTATAAGTTCCATCTGTAATATTTTAAATTAGCAATGTTAAAGATAAATGTTTTCAAATTGAGTCTCTATGAAGAAGTTACCTAGTTTCTAAAATTTAAAAAATACTGTCTGAGGCTTTTGAGGTGGCTAATAACAATCAGTTAAACATTTTGTTCTGTATTTAGAGAGGCCTACAACTTATTCCTTATAATAGGGGAAAGTGCTTAGTTAGAATCTATTATCGGAGTAATTTAATAATCCCTGAGAATAACTATGATTGCATTTTTTTGAAGTTAATTCTACCCCTCACTCCCTTTAAAATAGTTCTAAAGCTTCTCTCTTTACACTGAAGTTTGGGAGTAACTTTTTACAAATCTAAGCAATAGCTTTTGGAGGAATTAAGCCAAACATCTGAAGTGGCATTTCCAACCCTTTCAATGCAAATGTCAATCTTTCAGTGGATATTTTACAAGTAAAATATATTTGACAAAATAACATGTTCTGCTCATCTTACAAAAAGGTGAGATGAACACATACAGCCCTATAAAAGGCAAATTCATTGCTTTTAGTTCCTGGGAGTTTAACTGCCTATCAGGTCTGCACTTCAATGGTATATTGCAAAACTTCCAGAGATTCAGGCACAGTAGAAACTAATCACTAAGATTACTTACATTATTCTAAGAAGTGTAGAATCTGCTGATCTTAGGGTGGTTTCATTAGGTAAAAGAAATCACAGTGATCTGTTCAAATAAGGATTACCAAACAGAGACAGATTTTTTTACCTGTAGCCAGGGATGACTAAGAGATTTGTCCACACTGTAACGTTTTCTCATCTTCACTTGAAGTAGGTTGTTTATCAAATCAATTGCTAAGGGAAAGACAAATTTAGATACATGAATTTGGGCATACGAAGCACCTCAAACCTGTGACTCTGCCTGGAAGGCACTTCAATCCATAGAAATAAAGGGTTATGGATTTTTTTCTCAAGGACTTGGCCTTTAAGCTACATATTGGTGATCCATAAATGTTTACTGAATTTACAGTATATTTATTAATAAGGCAATACAGAATACAGATCAAAAGTATAAACTCTGACAGGAAGAATTAACATTATTAAAATGTCCATACAACCCAAAGTAAACTATAGATTCAACATAATTCCTATCAATATACCAATGGTGTATTTCACAGAACTAGGACAAATATTCCAAAAATTTATATGGAAACACAAAAGACCCCAAATAGTCTCAGCAACCAGGAGAAAGAACAAAGTTGGAGGTACCACACTACCTGACAGCAAACTACTACAAGCTCCTAGTAACTGAAACAGCATGGTACTGGCATAAAAACAGACATACAGATCCAAGGAACAAAATAGAGAGCCCAGAAACAAATCCATGCCTTTATGGTTAATTCATATTTGACAAAGAAGGAAAGAACATACAATGGGGTAAAGACAGTCTGAATAAATGGTGTCGAGAAAATTGGACAGAAAAGTGCAAAAAATGAAACTAGACCACCTTCTTATACCGTAAGTAAGAATAAACTAAAAATGGATTGAACACTGAAATGTAAGACTCAGAACCATAAAAACTTTAGAAGACATAACAGTAAAATCTCAAGACAATTCTCACAGCAACATTTTTTGTGATATATCTCTCTGGGCAAGGGAAACAAAAGAATAAATAAATGAGACTACTTCAAACCAAAAAAGATTTTGCACAGCATACGAAACCATCAACAAAATGAAGACAACCCACAATGGGAGAACACATTCACCAATAACATGAGGTCTGTCTGGAAAAAGTCCAACCATTGTTAATATAACAGAACGGTTTGTGTGACATTAATGTAACCTGGCAGCCAGGGAGAGTGGACTGGAATGCACATGCATGAATAATGACGACTTCACTGTACTAGTCTGAGGGTAGGAGATGCCCGCTGAGTGAGAAGATGTACAGTGTGGCCATCACATTCAAAATGACTGAGCAAGTAGAGCAATGAATCTGCACCAAATTTTGTGTTAAGCTTGAACATTCCTCCACAGAAATTACTCGGATGATTCAGAAGGCCACAGCTATGGGCAACTGGTAATTGGCAGCTTCATCACAACAACGCACCCACTCATGCATCATGTCTCGTGCAGAGTGTTTTGGTGAAATATCAAATCACCCAGGTAACTCAGCCCCTCTACGGCTCAGATTTTGGCACCCTGAGACTTCTGGCTTTTCCCAAAAGTAAAATCACGTTTGAAAGGGAAGAGATTTCAGACCATTGATGAGATTCAGGAAAAGATGATGGGGCAGCTGATGGTGACTGGGAGAACTGTGTGAGGTCCCAAGGTACCTACTTTGACGGGGACTGAGGCATCACTGTCCTATGTACAATGTTTCTTATATCTTCAAGAAATGTCTCTTATTTTTCATAATACATGGCTGCATACCTTCTGGACAGACCTTGTACATCTGATGGGGTTAGTATCCAAAATTTATAAAGAACTCAAAAAACTCTACCAAAAAACGAAACAATCCAATTAAAGAACTGTCAAAGGATCTGAATAGACACTTCACCAAAGAGGATATACAGATGGCCAATAAACATAAAAATATGATCAATGTCACTAATCAAATGCACATTAAAATCTTATTTATCACCTCACACCTGTCAAAATGGCTATCAGCAAGAAATACACAAATAACAAGTGCTGGCGAGGATGTGGAGAAAAGGGAACCCTTGTACACTGTTGGTGGGAATGCAGATCGGAGCAGCCACTGTTGAAAATAGTAACCACTGTGGAAAATAGTATGGAGTCAATTAAAAACAACTGTCTTATGACCCAGCATTTCCACTTCTGGGGAATATATCCAAAGAAACCTGAAGCACTGATTTGCAAGAACATATGCACCCCTATGTTCACTGCAGTGTTGTTTACAATAGTCAAGATTTGGAAACGGCCCTAGTGCCCATCAGTAGATGAGTGGATAAAAAAAGCTGTGATGTATTTATACAATGGAAAACTACTTGGCAGTAAAAACGAAGGAAACCTTACCTTTTGCCACAGCATGGATGGACCTAGGTATTATACTAAGTAAAACAAGCCAGCCAGAGAAAAAGAATACTATGTGATTTCACCTATATGTGTACTCTAACAAAATAAAACAGAAACAGACTCAGATAGAACAGAATGACAGATGTAGGGGGCGGGGTGGTGGTGCTGGGTGAAACAGGTGAAGGGATTAAGGAAAAAAAACACCTCACAGCAAACAGACAATTTAGCGATACCAGAGGGAAGGGGGGGAGGGAGGGTCGGAGGGTAGAGGGAGGCAGAAGAGGGTAAAAGTGGGATGAATGGTGACAGAAGGAGTAGACTTTTTGGATGGTGAACACAATGCAATATAGACATGATGTAATATAGGATTGTACACTTGAAACCTATATAATTTTATTAACCAATGTGGCCCCAATAAATTTTTTTTAAAAAGCTCAGGAAAAAAAAAAGTACAGACTGGAGCCAGCCTGGCTGGTCTGACGTCATTCTTCCTCCTACTCTGTGATAGGGGATCAGTTACTAAATTATACTCTGCCTTAGCTTCCTCATCTGTAAAATAAGGTTGTCAAGAAGATGGCATTAGCCTAATACATGTAAAGGGCTTTCAATAGTACTTAGCACATGGTGCAAAGTATTACCTTGATTTCAAGAACAATAAAACAGACTCTGATTACAAGCTGGGTTTGGGTTTTTTTCCGGTCTTTTCTCCCTCTTCCAATAAGTTGTTACTGCATTCTAGTCCCTGGCTTGGTCTAGAGAAGTTGCCAAAGCCATTGCCTTGCCTCCAATGATGGAGTCAGACTGAAGAGATAACTTACTGTATTTTGCCGTGTATAACGCACACTTTTTTTGCCCAATTTTTTGAGGGAAAAATAAGGATGCGTATTATACATGGGCATGATTACATACCATGGGAATAATAATCCTGTGATAATGCACACAAAAATGTGGGTATGCATTATGCACGGGAGCTCATTATACGTGGCGAAATATGGTACTACAAAAAGTTCACATTCAACAGAGTTTTATTTTTTTGGTTAGGGTTATAGTTAAACTTACCTTCAAGGTTAGAGTGTTGGTATCAGTTAGGATTAGGGTAAGGACTATGATTAGGCTAAGGGGTAGGGTTAGAGTAGAGTTTAGAGTTTGGGCTAGGGTGGGGGTAAAGTTAGGTTTAAGGTTATGGAGAGTTTAGGATTAGGGTTAGACATAGGGTTAGGCTTGAGCTTATTATTAGAGTTACTATTAGGGTTAAGGTAGCTCTGAGGTTAGGATTTGGGCTCAAAATAGCGTTAGCATCAGGGTAAGAGATCTAGGTTTAAGACTAAAGTTATGGTTAGAGTTAAGGTTAGGGTTAGAATTGGCTTTCAAGTCAATGTGGTTTCAAATTACAGTTAGATTTAGTGTTCAGGGAAGGGCTAGGATTGGGTTACGTTTTGCAATAGGATTAAATTTAGTGTCTAGGTAAAGTTAGGGTTGAGTTTATCATTAGGGTTAGGGTAAGAATTATCTATGAGATTACGGTTTGGGTTTAAATTAGGTTTTAGGTTAGGGACAGGGAAAGGACTAGGTGACCTTTGGGAATTGGTTTTGAGTTAGAGTAAAGTTTAGAGTTAGTTTTAGGGTTGAATAATTAGCACTAATATTAGGGTTTGATTTTAAATTAGGTTTAGGGTTAGGATTATGGTTAGGGTAGGAGATAGGGATAGGATCAGGGTTAAGGTAAGGGTTATTAGGTTTTGAGTTACATATTCAACAGGTTTTTAAAAGTAAGTTCATGGTGTTCTGTATTTGGTGAGATCCTGACATATATATTTTATCCAATTTTGGATAAATGGACCAACTGCAAAACCAAAGCAACGATATAACGTACACACTGCCTCTAGCTTTATATAATGATACAACTGAAATACTGCGAAGGCCTGGACCCAGGGAAGAACTTAAGTGGCATACACTATACTATTTCTATTTCTCTTCTACATACCACTAAACTAGCAAAGACTTTCCATAAGAATTTTAATTATGGATTCTCTTCAGTCTGAACACTTCAAACAGTGGCCCACCATGTGCATCAGAATCACTTGGGGTGTTTATTTAAAATATTCCAGCTGGTGAATATGAATCTCTGGAATAGAGCCAAAGGACTTTATAATCTCACCAAGCCTTTCTGATATGAGAAATCTGCAGGCCACATTGCTGCAGGAGCGCTGAGATGGCTTTGCTAATACCCCCAAACCCTCATATGCACTTTCTCAGTCAGCTCTGCTCATTACCAGATGAGCCTGCTACTGTCTTTACATGTTGTTCCTTAAACTTCTCCCATTTTAATGGACGATCTTTCTGCTTTGGTTGGATATTTTTGGAAAAACGAGAAAGAACCCCTTGTTCCAAGGGTTGGCTAAATCCAGTGGGGGTATTCCCCAGCAGTGGTTCTACTAAGTTCTAGGGGCCTGCTGTCCATATCAGTAAACTAAAGAGGGCCAAACACGTCATTGCTGCTGGACACAGAACCAGGGATGGAGAACTCGAGAGCCTTCCCCAGGGAGGAAAAATCAATGTGTAACGCCTTCTAGTAGGGTCCACAGGAGAGCTGAAAACAAACTGGTGCGTGTCTACTAACTATGAAGCTCATTCCAGATACAAAGAACCTGACTAAAAAGGTCTCCTTTCAAGGAGCTTATAATCTAGTTCTGAAGATACGAAAAGTGACTATGAAAAGATACAACAGAATATTTAAGGAAAAAAATACGCCCAACTAATAGCCACAGTAGATCTTATACAGGTTAGAGGATGGGTTCAGAGAAGAGCCTGGTAGATGACCCACAGTTGAGGGGTCCCTCCAGGTGGCAGGATGACAATAGTGGGGAGGAGGGACTACAGGCAGGGGAAGGCCTCAGCAAAATGCAGACAAGAATTCAGAAGAGAGGACACAGCCAGGCTGGTATAGGAGAGGAGTGGGAGATGGGCTAGAAGGAAGCTGGACCGGATCGCAGACGCAGCTGCAGCGTGGTTAGAGGGAGGCCAGCGACATGAAAGTAGTGTTTCAGAAGATGCATGCTCCACTGGTGACTGGGAAGGACAGTGTGTAGAGATTTTAGTGTTTTCAAAATGGCCAGTTGGGGCCTGGATTAGTGCTACACCTGGGAACCTAGAAAACTGCTCAAAAATTGGTAACTAAATTGAATTTGGAAGATGAATAGGAGATATAAAAAAGAAAAGTCAAAAAAGGCTGATGGAGGATCACAAAGATTTTTAGACTAAAAGGCACAGAGCTAAATTTTTTTCTTTTTTTTTTACCTTCACCAGAAATTTCTTTCCATGGATTTGGTGGGTACATAAATGCAGCATTTTGGATTTGGTCATTTATATCTTCATCTTCGTTAAAGGGAAACGTGCCACTGAGGCTCACATAGACAATGACTCCCACTGACCACATATCTAGAGAACGGTTGTAACCTTTGCTTCTGAGAACTTCAGGGGCTAAGTATGCTGGTGTTCCCACCACAGACCTCCTGAATGACTTTTCACCAATGATGCGTGCAAAACCAAAGTCACACAGCTTCACCTGGAATTCAAAGGGGGGGGGTGTTAGTTTTATATTATTAAATATGCATATCTATCTACATATACCTGTCCCTAAATATGACAGTGTATCATTTTAACACACTTGTCAACTGTACTGATTATGAATGTGAAGTAACTGTAGATAGGGAAATTGTAAAATACATTTATAAGCTGTGATTCATTACTAACAGTGCATCTCTTAAAAAACCACTGCTGGATTCTGGCTTCCAGAATGCCAAATACCAGACTGGTACTGAAAGTGTTCAAAGTTTTTTCATGAAATGGAGTGCTGATCTTTTATCATTTGGAGTTTAAGGAGATTACTTTTCCATCATCTGTGAGCAAGAATTATGTTTCATTTTTGAATCCTCAGTGGACTCATAGTGCCTGGGCACATAAAAGTACTTAATAAATGTTTATTGAATGAAAAATAAGTTATGATATTTAAAAACTTACCCTTTATTTTGCTTAATCTTAGAATCTCTCTTCCCAAGGATACTATAAATTGCAAGTAAATGAAATTGAAATATACTTAAGAGACTGCTTGAAAGAATAACAGTGTTTTCTATGCCTGTGGAACAAATTATTGCTAATCAAATGTTTAGATTTTTTAAGTTATTCTGAAGGGTAGTCATGTCACTAACATGTCCATTTGGGAATATGGTTCCGGAAGTGGGATAAGCTTGGCAAAGCTCAGAACACTTATCTTGCTACCTTCTAGCAGGAGGTTGAGATTTTGGCAATGAATGATGCATTCATGCTGAATAAGCAAATACCAACCCCTTTCCAGACGAAATGCTCTGATTCATAAAATGTCTTCAGAAAAGCATTAATATAAAATGAGAGAAGGGATCTGGCCTGTTTGAGCCAATGGTACAGAGAGTGATGGGACAGCAAAGAGGAAGGTGTATTCAAGTTATACTATTTTAAGGATATGGACCTTCATACATGTTTTTAGGATATTTGTTCTGTGTCACTGAATTTGGCTACTTCTCTACTTGAGCCTTCAAAGAACAAGACTATTGACCATGAAGAAATGTGAACTATCCTTTTTTATTTTTTTTTGTTAAAAGCCATAATTTAGCCAACATATTGATAAAGTAAAGATGACTTGCCAGTTTGGCAACTGAATAAAGAAGTGTGGCCATGGCTAGCACTTGAGCAAAAAAGACTATCAAGTAAATGATGTTACTTTCCCTTTGTTCTTAGTGGAACAATGGGGATCGCTGAAGCAGAGCCACAAAGCTGGAGTTTTAGTCTTAGCTCCAGGGATGGGCATCCTTTGCCCACACTGTTTGGAAGATCAAATGAGATGAGATATGGAAGTGTTTTATTTAAAACATTGCACCAACTATTAGGGAATCCTTTTTGACTTCACAGTGATAAGGAATCACTTCTAATCACATAAGCATTATAAAAGGAAGAATATGATTTCTTCTTTAAAAAAGTTTAGGAGTTTTTAAAAATACATTTTCTTTGAAAGGCAATTTGAGTTGAATTTACACAGTGACACAGCCATCTGCTGTTTTTATTCCAGCCGTTTGTCTAGTTGTACATGTCTTAAAGGTACATAGCAATTTGGCACAGATATCCCAGCTATGTGGAGGGTTCATCAATGACACGATCAGGAGAAACGGACGTACCACTAACATATATCCTCAGGAAAATGCTTCAAACTTTGGGCTATGGTCTATTTTTAGGTTATGAAGTAAATTTGGATCAAGATCAACATTTTTTAGTGAAATGAAATTTAACTGAGTAAAATCAAAGCATCACATACAAGATATACACACAGTATCATCATATGTGTGTGAGTGCTGGTGGTGATGGGAAATGTCATTCCTATGTTGGTTTTGGTGAAACTGTTTGAAATATAACATTCTAAAGAGCAAGAGGAGTTAGCTTACTGCCCACTAGACATCAAAATCTATTATCTCCAGAATCAAAGTTACCCTCCAGTTTGCTTTATTCCATGGGGAATTTGTCCTGAGCAAGGAGCACCTACCAAGGTTTACTCTCCCCAACTTCATTCCCAACCCACAGAGAGAGGTGAATTGTGAACAGTATGTGCAGGAGGTATTCCTTGAGATCTGGTTAAGTCTAAAAAGTCTTAATGAAAATAAACAATATAATTAGTAAAATCTGAATTCAAACTATTCAGGTACTAATCCTCACTGGCAGTTAACAGGCCGAAAACCATTTCTGGAAAATGGTTACGTATTTGAACCTACAGCACTGCCTTTTGTTACACAGGCTTTTCATAATGTAGTCAGCTACTTAAAAATGATACTTAGGGTTTTTAGAGAACATCTCACCTGAGGAAATGGCTCTGCTGATGCGAGTAGCACATTTTCTGGCTTTAAATCACAGTGCACAATGTTCTTAAAGTGTAGATTCCTCAAAGCAACAAGTATCTGTTACAGAAGGACACAGATTTTTTTCAATGCCTGGAAAAGTCATCGCTAAACCCTAATCTGACCCATTCAATGGTACAGTGCTTTGAAAGGTCCACTACAGGTCATCCACTCTAAGTGCTATTCTGTTCCTCAAGGTTAACAACTCCCACATGGTGAATATGTAAAATATACACAATGCTATTTAATTCTCTTACGTAGCTTTTAATCACAATGTATTTAATAAAAAAATAAAGCACATCAGAGGGAGGATGGTCAAAAATACTCTGACAACTATGTATAGTATCGCATGGGCACTAAACTTACCAGGGCGGCTGCTTTGTAAGTATATAAATGTCTAGTCACTACAGTGTGCACATGAAACTAACAGAACACTAAATGTCAGCCGTATTTAAGAATTAGGAAGAGAAAAACAATGTTAACATAAAAGACTTTTAAAATAGGATCAGGTCGGTATTAAAATAAAAAACTAAGCAGTTATCTTTTAGTGTCAGAAAAAATTATTCTCTGGTTTAAAAAAAGAGTTAAAATACCTGTGTCACCATGAATTTAGTAATTCGTTCTGGAAGTCGACTTTTCTCACTGGACAGAATCATTTCCAACATGTCTCCATGCAGCTTTTCCATCACCACAAAAACTCGTTCTGGGGTTTCAAACATACATTCCAGGTTTACGATCCCAGGATGGTGCAAATTCTGAAAAGTTGCAGGATTAATTGTATGGAATACATGGCACAGAAAGAAAAACAGCTTAGAAAAATAACAAGCAAAGAAAATAAAAAGCATCATAGATTACGATTTTCTCAAGTTATGGAGAGTTAAGCACTAAGGGGAAAGAATGTGTCCTCAGTTTGATCCTGTAAGTGCCCTTGTCCATTATCACTGCTTTTCCTTTTCATCTTTTTAATCTGCTGACACTAACTTTATGCTGCCCATGAACAGGCACCAACTGCCAGATTTTAGTCCATTACACAGAGCTCTTTGGAGCAGGTATTTGTGAAGGCTTTTGCTCAAGAGATGGTTTTGTTTTTAAGATACTTATTTATCTAAGTCTTGATTCTCCTGATGTTGATTTGGTCTTCCCTCTCTCAGGCTCAGCATCTATCGCGTCATCCTGTTTCTGGAGTGCTACTACGTTACTAGGGTTGGACAATGCAAAGATGAATGTGATACTGTTTCTGCTCATAGAAAGCAATCTATCTTGTTGGAGAAAAAGAAATAAAACGCCCTCTAAAGCAAACCTGAGAAGTCAGCCATGCTCAAAAATGTTCAATGGCTCTTCATTTCTGCTTCAATTTTAAAATCTTAAAATATCTGGCTTCACTATCCCAATTCCATCTTAAATATTCTCTATTTGCCCAAATGATTAAGCTCTTCACTTATTAATAGAAATATATTTTTCTTACTTTTTCTCTTATTATTGGTATCTAATTATGTTAAGAAGGCACTCTTTTTTTTTTTTTTGCCTCTGTGAAGTTGAACTCCATTGCTAAAATATTTTTAAAATTCACCATCATCTCAATTACCCCCGCAGATGCATTCATTTTAGCTCTCTCATTACTTCGTTTCAGGACTACTGCAACTGTCTCCACTATACTCTGTATGCCCAGCAACACTTAACCAATGGTACATATTATGTGTGTATTATCTTACTCTGTAGCCTCATTAGCACCCTGGGGGCAGAGACTGTGTCTTAGTCATTTTTAACTCAATGTCTAAATCATGGTTGTTCTTTTAAAAAAAATGTTTAGAAAAATACAGAAGCACAAAATATTGCTTACTAATCAACTTAAAACAACTTAATGTTCCCATTTACTAATCAGCTTAAAACATCGTGATATTCCAAGCAGCAAAATAAAAAATGACACAATTTTACAGTGGATAAACGAAAGTGAAATAGCCCAGTGGTGGGTGCAATAATGGCAGTAAGCAATGAAAAATTCAGACTATAACAACCTTGGTCACACTAGAGCTGGAAGTGTGGCTGGCTGGCTGTCCCCTATGCTGTAGTTGTCTGCCTCATAAGCTTCCCCCCCACCTTCCTTTAAAGACACAAAAATAGAAGTATGCTATAATAGTCTGTCTTAACAATTTCTTCTATTTGTTTAAATATCCTATTTTTCTGGATTATTTTAATAAGTTATACTTTCATATAAAATTAACCATTTTCTCCAGGTTTTTAAAAAATATAGTGTTTTTAAAAAATTACTTATTTTGGACAGAGGGGAAGGGAGAAAGAGAAGAGAAACATCAATCTGTGGTTGCCTCTAGCATACCCCTTATTGGGGACCTGGCCTACAACCCAGGCATGTTCCCTGACTGGGAATTGAACCAGTGATCTTTCGGTTTGCAGGCCAGTGCACTATCCACTGAGCCACACCAGTCAGGGCTCCACATTTGTGCAGTATCTTAAAATTCCCTTAATTTTTTTTTTCCAGTATTTATGGTGATCTCAAGATCCTTTTATATTTTATTTTTCTGATTAGGTTGACTACTTATTGTTATCCCACCCCCCAGAGAACATGGTTTTGGATATATTTTATTCTTTTCTGTATTAAATGTATTAATATCCATTTTTATATTTGTTAGTATCTTTTGCTTTCCTTAGGTTCACTGTTTATTCTTTAACTTCCTGAGTTGGAGTCTTATTTTCATTCTTTCTTCCTTAATATTTGAAGTTAAAAAGCTTTCTCTGAGCAATAGTCCAAAAGCCCTGATATAGAGTATTTTTAGTTATTTTCTAAATAGTACTCTGAAATCTTGATTTTGCTCTGATTCAAAAATTAAGGCATTAGTCCTGGCTGGTGTGGCTCAGTGGATTGAGCGTGGGCTGCGAGCCAAAGGGTCGCTGGTTCGATTCCCAGTCTGGGCACATGCCTGGGTTGTGGGCCGGGTCCCCAGTGGGGGCCACATGAGAGGCAACCCCACATTGATGTTTCTCTCCCTCTCTTTCTCCTTCCCTTCCCTTCTGTCTAAAAATAAATAAATAAAATCTTAAAAATAAATTAAGGCATTAAAATATTTTCAGATGATGGGGCTTTTTTATTTTGAAATTTGTTTCTAGTTATACTAGATTATGATCACATAATTCTGATTAGTTGCTGAATATCTGTATATTCAAACGCTGGTTATTGGTAGAGTGGGATGCACACTCTTCCACTGTTAAGTTTCCTTCTTCAGTTCACTTAATGTGTTTTCCCCGAATTAAATCTCACCATATCATGACCCCGTGACTGTCTCCTATCTAAGAAGGCTCCTAGATGTCACAACTGTAGATCTCAGAAAGAGCCAGCGAAACAGTTTTTACGGTGGTATCGCTGCCTGCCCACACCCTGGCTCCATCTCCACTGCTTTTGGAAAAACTTCTACCTATTTGGTAGGTCTGAGCCCTCTCCTTTTTTTATGAAAGAGTATACTTTTCTGTTTACGATTTTTCTGGTAGCTTTTGGATGACTCCTGAGAAAGGGAAAATGCTGCATTTGTAAAACTGTTTAAAGTAGAAAGTTCTCTCTTAGGGTTTGGTAACTTTTTCCTGTTTATACGGGTAGCCGAGAGCACCACACCTTTTCTTCCTCTGCTCCACTATCCTTGGGCACTAGCAAAAGAAACACTTACCAGGACTGTATCTCTATGAAACAGAAGTGAAAATCCCTATTTCTTTCTTGAACCGCAATGTGCTGCCCAGATGTGGCAATGTTGAAAGTTTACGTAGGTATGAATCCTTCTCTGTACATAACCGTATACAGAGATGTATAGTGTACACATTATCTTAAGATTTTTTAAAAATGGAATCATTCCATACTTCCTTTTTAAAAATTTACTATTATAGCTAATTCCCCACATAAATATTTTATTCAACAAATAAGAGTATTTTCTATGTGCTAATAATATGTAGGTAGTCTGAATTCATTAGTCAACAAAACTGATTAGGTATCTCTTGTCTCATGGAGCTTCTTCCTGCTGGGTGAGTTTAGTTGCTAACACAAAATAAGCCATTCACCAACCATAAAAATGTAAATATTTTATGTGAACAATCTGAAGAGAATCTACCACAAAGATAGTATTGTATTCAATTTAAGATGACAATATTATACTTGAAGACATGCTATAATCACTTAAGTCTATTCCCAGTTGGGCAATTTCAAGGAAAATAACCAGCAGGATACACTAATAGTTTTTATATGTGCATTATTCAGTTAATTTGGCCCAACACTGATAACACGGGTGAAAAGAGGTTCTGTGTTTGTGATCAAAGTGACATCAAGAAATCACGCTTTAGGAGTACATCCTTAATATTTATTTTTTGCATATTAGTTAGACAATGAGAAAGATTCCAAAATTAGGTATGAGAAAAGATCTAACAATGTAGTCACTCCCTAACACAGAGTGAGAATGCTAATATTCTGAGTTGGCTTTCCTTGTACGAGGCAGCCTTGAAGTGAGAGCAAGGGAGCTTGTAGACCAATCTTTTGATTGTCAATCCTCTGAAAAAGAAGTGAGGCAAATGTTATTGCTAGTGACCAATAACATAATAAATATAAAGTTAATTATGTGTTTATAAATTTCTTACCTTCTTCAAGGAAGCACAAGTTCAGTGAGCTGTGTCTTCTTGAACTTCACCCATAAGCAGATGGGGCACTGACAGCATTAACTGTCACATCACCATGATTTCTTACATATTATGCAAAAGCCACACAATGAGTTAATAGAAACTTGCATATTATGATATATTAGATATTAAAAAGATAAAATAAACATTTAAGATAAATAAGAAAAGCTGAATTTCAGTCTTCTCGATGACCCCCAAAAGATGTAAAAATGTTAAATGAAAATAACTTATAGATGGAGAGCAGATGACAGCTACTGGTGGGGGGCAGGGAGGTGAGGGGTGGAGGGACTAGGCAAAAAGGGAAAAGGATGCATGGACATGGACAACAGAGTGGTAACTGCTAGGGGAGGGGATATAAGAGGACTAAATGGTAATGGAAAAAATATAATAAAGATTAAATTAAAAAATTTTTTAAAGCAGCTTTGTATAACAAAAAAACAAAGAAATTATTATTGCCACAAGTAGGCTTTCTCCGTAATAATCTTATTTTAAATTTTTATTTATTTTTAGAGAGAGGGGAAGGGAGGGAGACAGAGAGGGAGAGAAACAGCAATGTATGGTTGCCTCTCACATGGCCCTCACTGGGGACCTGGCCCACAACCCAGGCATGTGCCCTGACTGGGAATTGAACCGGGACCGCTTGGTTCCCAGCCCGTGCTCAATCCACGGAGCTACACCAGCCAGGGCCTCATAATAATCTAATTTTTTTAAATGAACTTCAGTGGTTCTAGTATTTCCAATTTAGCATATAAGGTACTACACTGAAAATGAAGGTGTACAACAGTTTAACTATAGGATACAGGCCAATTGTTATGTCAGTAATGAAACTACTGACCTATCATGCCTAGAAGGAACCTATTAGAATGTAACAGTATAAGAACAGAAAGTTAATATTCATCATTTATTATTAAATAAAATCCACATGTTATTAAAAAAAGAAAATAATACACAGTAATTTATTTTATGGGATTTAAATCATTGCCAATATATATATTTTAAAATATACCTTAATGAATTAAACTATTAAAATAAATCTTTAGAGTTTTGACTTAATAACAAATACTACTTTTAAAAGGTAAACAATTTTTAAGTAGTCTTTATTTTTATAGTAATTGCTATAATAATCAAGCACCTCACCTGTGAAAATTATGTGGGTACAAAAATGACCTAACCAAAAAAATGGTGATAAATGTGTATTTTGAGCACCTGAATTAAGAATGGTATTTTATTTTTAAAGAAGATTTTAGTTATACAAATGAGTTCTAAATAAATTACTACCATAACACAAAATAATGGAAGTCCACGTAACTCCTACCTTACTGTAATCTAATTTTTTCTTCTTAAAAAAGTACTGAAGGAGTTAATTCAGATCGTCACCTTCTCAGAGCCAAAAGGTCATAATATGAGACCAAAACAAAACAAAACAAAAAAATGAACCTGACCAGTACTAAACAGTCTTTGATTGAAAATTCATAAATCAAAAATTAAAACCAATACAAGACAACTTTTTGTTTTGTTCTTACCTGTAAAATAGCCACTTCATTACGGAGTTGACTTTCCTGTTTTGTAGGAAATCTCATCTTATCAATTACTTTAATAGCCACATCCCTTCCAGTCTTTCTATGCTTTCCTAGTTAAAAAAAAAAAAAAAAGTATAGACAAAAAAAGAAAAAGCAAATTGACAGCTCATACACGAAAGCTTATCAGAAAGTTGTTCACAGACTCAAATTTATATGAATTTACTCTTTTAAAAACAAATTATTTATTCGTAGAGAGAGGAAAGGAACAGATGGAGGGAAGCATCAATGTGTGGTGGCCTCTTGTGCACTGGCTCCCCACCCCACTTCAGGGGACCTGGCCCACAATTCAGACATGTGCCCTGACTGGGAAACGAAGTGGCAACCTTTTGGTTTGCAGGCTGGCATTCAATCCACTGAGCCACACCAGCCAGGGCTGGATTTACTCTTATATTTCTTTTCTTTGGCTCATTTTTCTTTCTCCTTCACTCACTTTTTATTTTGAGAAATAAATCATATTACTCTATAGAATTTGTGCCTTATAAAGGGTGTTCCATTATTTGAAATGGCAGGAAATCTGAATCAACTTTTCGGTGAAAAATAACCTACCTTATTAAGTAAATGAGAGTTAACTTCCCTGACCTGGCATTCAGAGACTCTGTCAAGATGGACACACTGTACCAATGAGTTAATTTTATCCTAGGTTCGCTGAATCACCCCAGAGTGATTTAACCACATATAAGGGCAAGCCTGGAGACAGTAAGGCCAACTAGGAGATTACTGTAGCTGTCTCAGCAAGGGATGACAGGGGTTTAACTTGACATTTCCTTTGTAACGTGGATCACAGCTTAATGTATGTACCCTCACATACATTAAGTTTAATATTAACAACCCTGTGAGCTATGCAGATCAGCTTTATTAACTCCATTAGACTGATAAAGATAATGAGGCACAGTGAGGTTAAATGACTTAGCCAATATCCTAAGTCATGCAGCAAACAGCAGACAATGGTGCCGTTTGTGTGGAAAATCAGCAGGACATATACTTCAATAAACAAGCCTATACAGCCCAACATAAACCTCAAACCACTGATTTTTCCCACACAAATACCATTAAGTACGAGCTACAGGAATAAAGTAAGGCTGCTGTGAAACTAATGTTCTAATTCCTTTTGTTACTTAATGTGATAAGATGTACCATCTGGCAGATGTAAAATTTCACAACTTTTCTATAGTACATACAATATACAAACGACTAGTCACTTACCTCCGTAAACGATACCAAACTGGCCTGAACCAAGCACCTCATCTGCAAAGATCTGGTAAACAGTACTGATGTCCTATTTAGGAAAGAGGAAGCAGTATAAGTATAATTTACCTTTACAAAGCACTGTCAACACCCCTAACTTTTCATTCAAACGCTTAAGTACATTTTTGTTTTTATGATATAGGCAACTAATTTTCATAACAATATTTTATGAAACAGGCTTTCTGTGTCCTTGAAAAGTAAGCCTAATTTTCATACTATCACTCTCAATGTGCAAGTATAATGTACTCTGTAAGAAGACCTTTGGGAGCCCAGGCTGGTGTGGCTCAGTGGCTGAGTACTGGCCTGCAAACCAAAGGGTCACTACTTCAATTCCCAGTCTAAGGCACATGCCTGGGTTGCGGGCCAGGTCCCCCAGTAGGGGGCGCGTGAGAGGCAACCACACATTGATGTTTCTCTCCCTCTCTCTGTCCCTTCCCCTCAGTAAAAATAAATAAAATCTTTAAAAAAAAAAAACGATCATCTTTGGGAAAAAATGCTTTGACTAAAAAAATCTTAGACTTATTAAGCAGTGAATTAAAAAGTAAACATAAAAACTTAAAAACAAAGTTTTTACCTATTTTACCATTAAAGATATTTGCCATCTTTAAAAAGAAAATTCAAACGGTTCATATTATTAAAAAAAAAAAAAAGTTCATATTATTAACATTAGGCTACTCTGGAAAGACTAATAAAAAGAGTATGTATGGCCCTGGCTGGTGTAGCTCAGTGGATTGAGCGCGGGCTGGGAACCAGAGGGTCCCGGTTCGATTCCCGGTCAGGGCACATGCCTGGGTTGCAGGCCAGGTTCCCAGTGAGGACCATGTGGGAGGCAACCATGCAGTGCTGTTTCTCTCCCTCTCTGTCTCCCTCCCTTCCCCTCTCTCTAAAAATAAATAAAATCTTAAAAAAAAAAAATAAAAGAATTTAAAAAAAAAAAAAAAAATGAGTATGTATGAAGCCCTGGCTGGTGTAGCTCAGTGGATTGAGCGCGGGCTGGGAACCAAGTGGTCCTGGTTCGATTCCCAGTCAGGGCACATGCCTGGGTTGTGGGCCAGGTCCCCGTGAGGGCCATGTGAGAGGCAACCATACATTGCTGTTTCTCTCCCTCTCTATCTCCCTCCCTTC
>PVJI01006192.1:0-88853 GCA_004026765.1 Micronycteris hirsuta
CCTTTACGCGCACTGGTCAGAGAAGCCCTCCTCTGGACCTGACATTCAAGCTCACACTTGAGGGACGAGAAGGAGCCAGCCCTGCAGATAGTCAGGGGAAGGGCACTCCAAGGAGAGGGAACAGCAGGAGCTAAGTCTCAAGGCAGGAGAAGAGTGGAGGTGCTGGTGCAGAGGGAGGGAGGAAGGGAAGGGCTGGAGGGCGGGGCGGGACCCTCCAGGCCCTGCATTGGGAGCTGGAGTCTATTCTCCTTACACAGGAAGGCATTGGAAGGTTTTGAGCAGGGGCAGAGCATGGTCCTATCTATATTTTAAGCTTACTCTTCCCTTGTTTAAGAAACCAGTTTGGAAGGCGAGGAGAGTGACAGCGGGAAGACCAGTTAGGAGGCTGCTGCAGTAATCTAGGCAAGAGACGCTGGCATTTGGAACCAGGGTCTAGCCCGAGAGAAGTGGATGGATTAGAACGGGGGATTTGGGTGGCAAAAGCAACAGCCGATGGAATGGGTAAGGGTGTGAGAGGAGGTCTGGCCTGAGCATCTGGGGATTGGGGGAGGGGACAGTGGTGCCATTTATGGAGGTGGGATGGCTGGGGACAAGTTTGGAGGGAGGGAGGTGGATGTGTTAGTAAAAAGTCCCATTTTGGACATACTAAATTTGAGGGTCTGGGAGACTCCTAAGATATGCGCTCGAGTCAGGCAGTTGCCTATGGGGGCACGCCCATCCACGGGAAAGTGCCAGGTCCCGCTGAGAGCGGTCAGTTCAGCCCTGTGAAATCCTGACCCACTGCCTACCAGCTCTGTGACGTGGGAAATTTCCTCATCTCTGGAATGGGGCTCCTATTCATACCTACATTGGGGGCTTGTTATAAAAATCAAATGAATTAATACATGGAAAGAGCTTAGATTTCCATAGTATATATTCAATAAATGTTAGCTTCATATATCAATTTTTATCATCATCATCTTAGCTACAGTAATTTTCTCGCCATTTGTCTCTTTCTAATTAAAATCAAGGATCTCTATCTCTGGCAAACACTTCTCCTGATGTCCCTGGAATTATCTGTTCAGCAGTCCGGGAGCTCAGGGAACACAGGGTCAGTCGGGTCTGTGTCCCTCCCCAGCCCCCTTGCATGGCGCCCACACACAGTAGGTGCTTGGTAGCATTTATCTAGTCACATAGAATTCAGCTTGACTCCAGAAAAAAAATGCTTAGTTGAGAAAATCAATCAAGCATTGAAGACAGCAGACAGAAAATAGGACATTGCCAACTCAGTGACAGTGACAATTCACAGTATCTTTGCTCCCAAGAAGGAGGCTCTTGATTTCACAGCCCCATTCTATGCCCCAGAAGTTCTAACCTTGGATGCTGATGCCTGGGCTCCCTCCGCCCTCCCTCACCACCTGGGGACCTCTCAGGCTTCCCTAGAGAGTTTTCCAGCAACATGGGGGCCATCTTTAATCTTGGAGTCCAGAGTCCTGGTCAACTGGGGGCCCCTAAATACCTTTCTTAGCTCTTCCCTGGGCTCTCACACACATAGGCCCTGGGAGGCTGACTTGACACACAGTTCCTGAAGCATGCATGCAGACTAGACCCTCTGTCAACACCAAGCTCAGGGTTCTCGGGATGGTATCTTCACTGCATCAGCTCCCCCTCGTGGCTAGAAGCAAATGCCTAGTGTCTCCTATTGAGAGCCTAACATGTCCAATCTACCACCAAGTTCCTATTTCAGGACGGTCTTGGGCCAAGGCTCCTCTGTCAGCAGAGATGAATGATATATCAGGAACCCAGTGAAGGGTCAAGTACACACACATTCCACCCACTTCCTGAGGCTCTTGGTGGTTCACCCCTCAGGTGCTCTCCCCAGGTCCTGGCCTTACTGCTGAGCAGCAGTCTTAGTACCTTAAACTTTCTAGAACAATAGCCCCTATCATTTCCTCCAAGGATAAAACAGAAGGTAATCCCCACACACATAAATTTAATCCTTCCAAGTGGGTTCATCAGAGGCAGGAACAGAGCCAGGAATGCTGAACGCCCAGCTCCCTCCCTCAGTTTCCAGGCTGAATTAGAAGGAAGAGGGATGGGAAGGGGCCTGGGACTGACTGCTGCTGAAGTAAGCATGTGGTTCTCTAGCCTCGGGGCAGAGAAATGGGCACCTGCACGTGGAGAAGTCAGAAACCACGACCTCTGCTCCATCCCGGCTACCACAGCCTTCACTCAGGCCCTTGTCACTTCTCTTTGTCATTGGTGGCTTCTTCCGTCCGTGTAGCTAGTCCATTAGTGCTAACGTGGCTCCAACCTCTGGGGGTGGCTCCCATAAACCCACCCTCCACTCTCTCACAGAGTTGGCCATCCGACCATCCCAGTCCCCTGCCTTCTTAAAAAACCTTCCATGGCATTTAAGGGTAAAGTCTGGAGCCTTAAAACTTGAGTCAAGTTCCCCCGCAATCTGGCCCCGCTCTCAGCTCTAGCAGTCCGCCTACAAGTATAGGCTCCAGAAACACTGAAACCTTCATCGTTACCTTCACTTCACCTGCCATGTCTCGACTCCATACTTTTGCTGACACCAGCCCTGCTCCAAGTTCTTCTGCCCTCTCTCCTCCTATCATCTCTGTTCTTAAGGCACAGCTCGGGGTCACCTCCCCCAGGAAGCCTTGCTGTATCCCCTAGGCTCTATTTGGTGCATGTCTCCAATCCCTCAATCATTGCAGTTACCACATGGGGTTATAGCAGCCACTGCCTTGCCCTCTCCCCTTCCAGGCAGTGGGGCCCAGGGCAGGGACAATGACATGTTGAGCTTTGTGTCTTCCACACCTAGAGCAGAGTTTGTCACAAACAGGTGCTCAATAAAATTCTTAGGGATTTGATTGAGTAAGTGATTGACGAGTTCACGGTGAGACGGAAGTAACGTACTGTACAAGCAGAATTTGCATCACCTTCCGAAATCCACTGATTTTTCCCTCTACCCTTCCCTAACCTCTCACTGTGGCTGGGACACAGGGTGACATATAGATAGCCAGATAGCTCTCCAGGCTGCTGAGGTTCGCCCACCGCTTGCTGGCTGTGTGGCCTCAGGCAAGTCCTTCATCTGCGTCTGCTTCCCCGTGGTTAAGAGAGAGGTAATAATAGTACTTAATTCTTGGGGTTTTGTGGGATTGAATGAATTAATTCGTGTAAAGAGGTTAGCATGGTGCCTAGCCCCTAGTAAACATTCAGTAAATACTAGCCAATATGACACTTTGCTCAGCATGCTGTGGGAACACAGAGGTCAGGACAGACCCACGGCCGTTATAAAGGACTAAGGGGCAAGACATCCAACTTTAACTGAAGCCTAGGAACAGGCAGTGGACATAAAAAGCAAAGTTTCCCCGTGCTTCCTAACTCTCGCGGCCTTGCAGGACAGTCTCCGAGGAAGCTGCTGACCATCTCTCCCTTCCTTAGGGCTGATGACTGCTTTTTCGCGTCTCGGAAGCTGGATGCAGTGGCTACCGAAGCCAAGTTTAAGCAGGACCTGGGGTTCCGGATGCTGAACTGTGGGAGGACGGACCTGGTGAAGCAGGCGGTGTCTCTCCTGGGGCCTGATGGGATCAACACCATGAGCGAACAGGTACAGGGTCCCCTGAGTGTCTGAACATACACCCCCACCTTCACCATCAGCCCAGGCCCACGGCTAGATAGAAACAGAAGGCACTGAACAGAGGCGCCCCCTACTGGTGATATAGGGTGCTTTTTTGCTTTTTTTGTTTGTTTTAGTTTTAGTTTTTAAAATAAAAATACACTTGTTCATCTTTATAGAAGTTGCACGTCATCGTTGCAGCTGAAATGGAAAATAGAGAAAAATAGGCCTATTTCAGAAAGTAAATAGTGCCATCACCCGGATAACTATCATGTTTATATTTAGTATGTGTCCTTCAAGTTCTTTTTCCAGCATGATTAAAATTAGTTCTCTGCCGGCCTGTTACTGCATCACAGAACAAGTCAAGGTAGATTTTCACCAAACTTTCAGGGTATGTTTAATAAATACAAAAGGCCTTCTGGGAGACCCTAGGAGGAACCTCAGAGATAGGCAGCTGTCCCCCACGCCCCTGACACTGAGGAACAGTGAAAGGCGTGTGGGTCTGCCAGTCAGGGAGATGCCTTCAATGTGAGCCCCAGATGAAAAGCCACAAGGGACAGATGGGGCAGCTCATGCAGCCAGTTCCAGGGGAGGGATAGCAGCTACTGCTTTTCTTGAGCAATACCCAGAGCCCTGATATACACACACAATTTCTACTATCTTTTTTAAAAGATAAGAATCTATTATACCTTGTTTTTAATATTTTATATAAAGATCATTCATAATGTTATTAAATTTTTTTTAAAGATTCCATTCATTCACTTCCAGAGAGAGGGGAAGGGAGAGAGAAAGAGGGAGCGAAACATCCATGTGTGGTTGCTTCTCACACGCCCCCAACTGGGAACCTGACCTGCAACCCAGGCATGTGCCCTGACTGGGAATTGAACCAGTGACTCTTTGATTCACAGGCCAGTGCTCAGTCCACTGAGCCACACCAGCCAGGACTATTAAATATTTTTAATTCCTTTTAATGGCTACTTAAAATGGTCATATTATTTATTCAGTCAACCACAGTTTAGTTACTGGATATTTTATTGTTGTTTATAATTACTTATATCACTAACGTTGAGCTAACTAAACTTACACAAATCTTTGTTTAAATCCCTAATTATTTCATTGGGGAAATTCTTAAAAGTGGAAATAGTGGCTCAAAGTCATCAACCTATCTTAAGCGTTTTGATCTCATATCACTTTTTAAGAGACTTTGTTTCCTATACACCCTCCAACTATATGTGTGCTCCCTATTAATCTTTTACTTATTGCCTGTTTTCCATTGGACCTTTACTATCTTTCTTTTTCACTTAGAACAACTCTTTACATATCAGGCACATAACCCTTTACTATAATGTGACAAATACCCCTTTATTACGATGTGACAAATATGTCTCAATTTATTGCTTGCCTTTTAATTTTGTTTGTTTTCAATGTTATGTCCTTCATACTGTGATGATTTTCCTTTGTGATTTCTTTTATTACTTTTATACCCAGCTGTCTTTTATGGCTTTAATTTTGTCTCCATATCTCCCATCAAACTAGAAATGATTTTGGTAGATGGTGCGAGATAAGGCTCTTCTTCCTGGAATATTTCCCCCAATAGCCGCCTTCATACACTGTTTATTGAAAAATCCATCCCTGCCTTCGGTTGGTTGTGGGGCTTCGTAATGAGCAGGAGTCATGGGCAAGTGTGGAATGTTTGAAAGCCGTTCCTCATCCGCTGGCCTTTTGCTTGTAAATGATGACGTCAAAGCAGGCATCCGTGGTGGGGGCGTCATGTTCACAGGCTCCTGTTTCCCTCGACACTGGCCCGCATCTCGTACAGAGCAAAGATGACGCTTGTTTTGTTGAGGAAGAGAAATATCAAGGCAATGGTGCTTGTCCAGTAGAGAGCTTGGGGCTGATGTCGTAGAATCCAGAAAGTTCCTAAGAGCTATACGTTGAAATCAACCATTTGCTTTAACAAACACGCTTAGGTCTGTCGCACCCTAAGACTGGCAAACAAAAATCCTCCAAATGAAGCAACAATAATGCAAAACAGGCGACGTTTGGTCTCCTCTTGGCCTCCATGTTGGTTTTTGAAACGTGGAGCATCGTGACCTTATGAGTCATAGGGCCGCTTATTTTTTTTTTTAATGCTGGATTTTGACTACACACATAGCCTCCTAAACAAAAGTAAGATTTTCCGTTTGTTATCATCAAGTGACACGGCCACCTGGTAAACCTTCTCCGTTCTCTGGTTTCTAACTCACCGCAGGGCATGACCCCCCTGATGTACGCCTGCGTCCGTGGGGACGAGGCGATGGTTCAGATGCTGCTGGATGCCGGAGCTGACCTGAATGTGGAGGTGAGGGTGCAGAGGGCTGCAGGGCCCTTTGGCCTGGCAGTCCCCAGGGGAAGGCGAGCAGAGAGAGGGGGGCTTTTTCTCCCGAGAGCCACTGCCGAGGGCAGAGTGCTCAGTGCAGCAAATCGGTCAGACCAGCTGATGGATCTCCATCCCGAGGCCCCGGCCCCACCAAACTGCAGGGAGCTGCCAGCATGTGTGTTTCACTTGAAAACAACCAGCAACGCACCAGCGTTTCGTTGGTTCAGTTGTACATAGTCTCTGACTCGTACTGCTAGTCCACTCCCTCTGGGATCAGAGCAAAGAGAGTTCTCCTGAGCCATCAGCCCTTTCCCGTCTGCACAACGCAAAGCTGGACAGGACCCCAGAGCTGAGGCGTAGCTCTCCCTCCCCCACCAAATCCCGATTGGCTCACCCGGTTGGCTGAGTTGGAGCCACAGGTCTTAACTCACAAAGCTTCCTTGAGGCCGTGTGGTATAGCAGAAAGCTCTCCCCCACAGGCTTTAGAATTTGACACTGGGGCTCAAATTCTGAAACTCTCCACATCTTAGTGACTTGCTTTTGTGCTTGGGCAAGTGGTTTAACCTCTCTCGGCCTTGGTGTCCCCATCTGCAAAATGGGAGAACGATCACACCTCCCCCTCAGAGAGTCGTCGGGAGAAATAAATACAGAGAGGACCTAGCGTAAGTTTGAGGCTCTGATAACGTGGGTTTCCCCCCTGCCAAGGCTTGTAGTAGGCGAATCACACTTTTGACCATGTTCTATGCTGCATTAAGATCCATTCTGTCCGGCAGCTGGATATGGGCAGCCTCGGAGATAGGAAGATTGGCATGCTACAGTCCTAACTCAGCAACCCTGGGAAACCTTTTTAGTTTAAAATTGGGTGCTCTTTTAGTTTCAGTACTGTGGATTATTGGTGGGGGGGTCTTTTTTGTTTGGTTTTGGGGGTTTTAGTGAGTCTTATATTCATTTGAGGATAGCAGGCAATAGACACAGTTTGGGATCCATAACCATTTTTGATCCTATAAGTTTCAGGTATCAAGGACATCCCCCCCCATTATGAACCCCTAAGAACTGTGCAGACCCTACAAGGGCTCCTCAGCTTTGGGTCCTGGTGGGGTTCTATGTCCTCCTTAGCCCACCCCATGGCTTCTGGCTCAAGGCTTCCCCCAGCAGGTGACAAGTGAGTCGACTGCTCTGAATAAAATAGGCATTGTGGTGATACAGCCCTGGGAATATCTGGGAGAAGAACCATGTGTGGGTCCAGCCCTGCAGGACCCCAACCCCCAGCCGTGCAGCTGCCTCTCTCATGGCCAGGGCTGTTTTGAGGCCCCCATAACAAAAGGCCAGTATCAGATTGCTTATTCATACTATTTCCAGGGAAGTTTTTATGCCCAGTTTCCAGAAACCCGAGGGTCTCTGTCAACTGGGAAGCCAGCAGAAGAGTGAAATAGGACAGTGTGGGTGAGCTGTGACCAGATGGTGACATTCCCCCATCAGATGGTGGTGGTCTCCCCTGGCTCAAAAGCTTGAGGCAGACCTCCCCTTGCCTGGGGTTTGCTGCCACCAAGAATGTCCCGTAAAGCTGTGGGTGTCATAGCAGAGGCGTCTCGTGCTGCCTGACATCCTAGAGTTCTCAGAACCACCGCCTTTCCTTAAACAGAAAGAGGAGACAGACAGGTGAGCTGGCTCACAGTAGCCACCATTGCAGCTTCTCCAAGGCACCGTAGAGGCGGTCAGATTAAGTCACCCATTCAATTGTTTTCAGATGAGAAGCGAAGGTGTCCTTACTCTTCACTACCCCTCATCACCAACACTTCCCAAGGCACCTTCCAGGATGTCCTTTGTACATCTTTAGACCATGTGCCTAGCCACGGATAGGCCAGCTTTGCTAGTCTAAGTATTGTGAAGGTCACATTTTGAAAATAACTTCAATTTGTTTATAGGTTGTCAGTACTCCTCATAAATATCCATCCGTCCACCCCGAGACCCGCCATTGGACGGCTCTGACTTTTGCTGTGTTGCATGGACATATTCCTGTAGTTCAGGTATTAATGTATTTCCCTATCCACATCTGACCTTTAATTTTACCTCTTCCAGTATGCAAATCTGTACCTCTCCCAGCATGCATATTTGCTAAGACATTCATATTGGTTAATCACAATTAAATATAGCACATTCATATCACATGAATGCAACTATTACATGTCATGATCTATATGGCCTGGCTTTAACCAATATGAAATTATCACGCACCCTCATGCAGCCTCACACACAGAGTGGCTGACCTACGATGTTGTTCCCGGTTTCTCGCGGGTGGGGCCTGAGCTACGGTTTTGTGGATTGGTCCATTTTATATATCATAACATGAACACAAAACTTGGCTGGCGTGAGACCTTAGAACCTCCCCTTAGGCGTGACCCCGGTGTTTGTGTAGAGTCTAGTGGTTTCCAACCAGTGGGACGAAGCATCCAAGTCACCAAGGCAACGGTTCCAAAACACACTTGCTTGGGTACCACTTCTGAAGAATCAGATCCCGGGGATCTAGAACAGGCTCTTCATACGTGTCTTCTGAAACAGCTCCCCAAGCACAGAGAGGCAGCCTCATCCAAGGTCCTTTGGGCATATAAGTGTGTGTTGCTTGCACCTTTTCTGGCTGTGGTAGAGTTGATATTCAGTGACCAGCCATCCGGAACATTCTAGATCTTGAATATGGTCTTTCTGCCATCAGAAAAGAGAGATCAGCATCCAGGTCTGCGACCACACTTGACCCCATAGTGAGCGATGAGCTTCAGGAACATCAGGAGCGCATGTCCTGTTATGGGGTCAAACCTCGGAGAATTAATGCAGAGCAGGAAATAGTGTAAGAGGGACCACTAGGCAAGAGGGACCCCTGGAATTCCGTAGGAGTCCTTGGTGGTTCCCTGGGTTGTAGGAATCCTGAAGACAGATCCAAAGTCATGTTTCAGGAACTTGAGTGTGTGATGTGTCCCGCTGAGACCTGGCTTCTGCCTGCACAGCGTCATATCAAGTCCACTCCTAATAAAGGAATCTAAGAAAGGAAGGGGTCGCAGGGTGGCCTGGCAGACACAGATGCCATCCATCAGCATGCAGTGGCATCCCCAGCCTTTAAATCAGGGATAGGACCGGCGGGCAGCCAAGCAAAGCCAAACAGATGCCAGGCCTCCTCTCCACTGCAGGTGCACGAGTCGTGGAATGCCAAGGAGGCAGCCACTCCTGGCTGTGCCCTCGGGGGCCCCTGGTGATGGAGAAAGCAGACTTCCCCCCACCCACCGCATTCCACATCAGCAACAGCACACTCACTGTGCGTGAGGTCTGGCACGGACAGAATCTCGGTTTTTAAGAAGCCCAGATACCTTAGGCAATGTACAGAATTGAGTCCTGTGAAGCAAAACTCACAGTAGAAGCTCATCCTGCCACATATTCATTGATCCCACTGGCCAGGAACTTAGCATTTGCTGACCTGTCCTCAGAGCTCTACAGGGCATTCTAGAAGGGGCTCTTGCCCTGGCTGGCCCAGGTGGTCTCCAGAGGCCTTCAGAGAACTATTGATTCTGTGGTTCTAAGCAACCACTTGAATGCTCTCCGACCCAAAAATGGAGTCTTCCACCCCTCTGGTCGTATCTCAGTGCTTCCGGAAATGTTTACATAAAGAGCCAATGTCTGCGACAGGCGCCCAGGTGACGCTGCTGCTGATCTGTGGACCACAATTTGAGTAGCCTCAGGTTCTAGAAGCTACCAGAAGGTCCTAGTTCATCCTCCAGGTTCAGTCGCCCTCCCCCTGTGCGCATGGTCACTGACCCAGAGGGAGATCAGGAACACTGGCCGTGCGCTGAGTTCCACCAGTCTTTCTGACGCCTCCTCACCATGCGTGTCCTTTAAATATGTCCACGGCCGTCTTCCTCCACAGCTCCTCCTGGACGCCGGGGCCAAGGTGGAAGGCTCCGTGGAGCACGGCGAGGAGAACTACTCGGAAACGCCCCTGCAGCTCGCAGCCGCTGTAGGTAAGGGTCACTGATTCCCGCCCTGGCCAAAGGTCTCCACCACCCCGGCCTTTGATGTGTCTGTGACTGTGGCTTTGCTTTATTCCCTTATAAAACCCCTTCTCTGGGCTTGCAGGCAATTTTGAGCTGGTTAGTTTGCTGTTGGAGCGTGGTGCGGACCCCCTGATAGGAACCATGTACAGGAATGGAATTTCTACAACCCCTCAGGGGGATATGAACTCTTTCAGCCAGGCCGCAGCCCACGGACACAGGTAGGCTAGGATGGGCCGGAGCCACAAGGTCCCAAGTGGTGCTTGTTAAAAATGCAGATTCCCAGGCCTACCCCAGACCCGCTGCCTCTCTGGGTGTGGGGCCCAGAGGCAGTGCAGGCCCCAGCCTGGCCAGTGGCCCTCACTGCCAGCCCTCTGCTGAGAACCAGCTTCCTGCGGCACATGTCTATGCAGACGGGCTTGTTCTGTCCCTTCCCAGTCAGCTCTCCCCGCAGAGAGACTCACGCTTGGCCCACGTGGGTCAGACTACATCCCCTCTCTGAAGTGAACTGGGGAGAATCCACCTTAATAAATCGCCTCGTGTTGACTTCTCATCTACCATTCCCTTCAGGATAATTTACCCCGTCGGGTTTTATTACACATCACCCCAAGTAAAGCAGATTCACTGGGGGGAGGGGGGGGAGTGCAGAGTTCTAGAGCCTTCTAGATATTTGAGGAACACACTTAGCTCCCATTGTCCCTGAAGAAGGCTTTCCCCACTAGCTCCCGCCCTACTAGCCCCTCCATCCCCAGAATGTGACGCCCATGGTCAGGGCTTTACAACCACCACCCCAGAATTGGTCCCATCACATTCCCTTGTCCCAAGTGAGTGGTCCCCCGCCCCGTCCCTGCCCTGGCAAAGCCCTTCCCTCTCTGAGTGTCTTCCTATCTGGGTTTATGATTGACAGGAATGTGTTCCGCAAACTGCTCGCTCAGCCAGAGAAGGAGAAGAGTGATATCCTGTCCCTGGAGGAGATTCTGGCTGAGGGGACTGACCTGGCGGAGACAGCCCCGCCCCCCCTGTGCGCCAGCCGCAACAGCAAGGCCAAACTGAGAGCCCTGAGAGAGGCCATGTATCACAGCGCTGAGCATGGCTACGTGGATGTCACAATTGACATCAGGAGCATAGGTCAGTCGGGGCACCTTCTGCCACTGGGCACGGCACCACTGCCCGGCTCTAGGTCACACACACACACATACACACACACACACACCCTGCGTGGGCCCAGGGAACCTCTCGTTTGCTGGTTAGAGCGCCTCCTTGCTGAGACACCCACCCTGTCCCCACTGACCGCAGCACCCTGCCAGCCCCAAAGCCCCATCCTCAAGACATCTTTCCATGATTCCCAAACTCTGGACCCTAGGGAGTTAGGGATTTGAATCACCTGGGAGCTTGTCTGAATACACATTGCCAGGCCCTACACCCAGAAGCTCTGCTGTCGAGGGTCTGGATGGATAAAGGCTGGAAATCTTTATATTTAACAATCATCCCAGGTGGTTCCCAGTGGTTGGGAACTTCTCAGAGCACCCAGATCCATGAAGCTGTGGCTGGGCAGCGGCTAGGGTGAGGACCTGCCTTCCTTACCAGGGCTCCACCCACAGAGCTTCAGGGCACACAGCCACTCTCCGGAGAAGTTTGGGGTGGCTCTTCCCTGAGTGAGCCAGCCCACGGCCATCTCCTCCGTGCATCTGGGGAACAGGCTAGCCCAGCCCTCTCCAGTCTAGTGGCATTAGCACCATCCTGGGAAGAGCAGGAGCTAGTGAGGGCCTTAAACCCAGGGTGTGGCAGGTCTAGGTAGACACAGGGCCTGCAGTAGGGCCCCTGAGGCTGTTCAGTAGGTGGGATGTTTACATGGTGGCCCTGAAAGCCTATTTAGCACAGTGATGCAGCCGAGACTCTGAAAGGTCAGCTCGTTATACACAGTAGTGATATCCATGCATTTTCTCGCCTGCCTTGTTCGGAGAGGGGAGCATAGCTTACCAACAGCAATCAGCGGCTGGAGAGCTTGCAATTACAGGAGGAAGACCTGATGAAGTGCTTGCAGATAGAAATGTTTTGCACAGGGGAACCGCAGCAATATCCTCCAGGTCTTCTTATGCAGATGTCAATATCCATCTTAGCCAGAGTAGTAGGTGGTGAACTCCCTGGTGAGTTTCACCAGCTCTCCGCTCTCCTCTGGGCACGGATGTGGTACCCAATCCTGGGCAAGACTCTGCGCCCCCCTGAGCTCCTCCTCCCCAGAAAGTAGAGGGGATGGAGACAAATGAAGTCAGCACTGAGAAGTATGTCATCAGCCTAAGTGGTGTGCATAATAATTCCAATATTCTACACCATGATTATAGGTTGTAAAATACAGCCCCTAATAATATGAGTAGCATGAAGAAATGGACACCCGTACTTAAGGGAATTGAATTATGACCTTTAATTTCAACTTCTGCAAGTCTTTGGGGAAAAAAAACCCCAACACTGGCTTTATTCATTGAATGTCTGTCTCTTGGTCTCATAATTTGGTAATGTCCTGGGAAGAAGCCAAGTTTTAGATAAAAACATGCTTGCTCTTTTGGTTGTTCTCTGCCTTGCCCTTCCCACTCCCCTCCCCCACGCCTCGCCCCACCCCCAGGCGTCCCTTGGACCCTGCACACGTGGCTGGAGTCTTTGCGGATTGCCTTCCAGCAGCACCGCAGGCCTCTCATCCAGTGCCTGTTGAAGGAGTTCAAGACCATTCAGGAGGAAGAGTACACGGAGGAGCTCATTACCCAAGGCCTGCCCCTGATGTTTGAGATCCTGAAAGCCAGCAAGGTACGAGGGGTTTAACGCCACTGGGCCATCAGCAGAGAGCTGGGCCAGAGGCACCTCAGCTAACGGGTCCCTTAGGCTGCTCTTGCCCTTCGGGCAGACCCCTGCGGTCACAGCCACTCCTGGCTTGTGCACCCCAACTGGCTAAAGCCACTGTGCTGTCATTTGTGGGGCCCTGTCTGGCTGAGCACCTGTTATGTCCCAAGGCGCTTGGGCACATGCGCAAAGCAGTGAGATATCTTCTAACCCCGGGAATTTGCACAGAAGCTGGTGAGGTGACACCAACACACGTGCCCCAAGGGCATCGGAGGTGGTTTGTGAAACAACATTAAGTTCGGTGGCATGGGCTCTGCGAGGTGCGAGACGGTCAGGGAAGGCGTCACGGAGGTGCTGAGGCTCGAGCAGGCCTGACGGACAGATGGGAATCCAGACGGAAGAGGGGCACCGGTGCAGCGCCCTAGTTGAACGGGCTACAGGTTCCTAGAAACCAGGCCCTGGGGGAGGCTTTTCAGGTACAGAGGACCCAGTGAGCCCAGTGCTGACCCCTTGAGACTCACCCCTTCCCCGCAGGTCCCTAATTCCTGCTGACACCTGCACTCACAGACGCAGGGAATGGTGCAGCCCCTCCAAAAACCAGTCCAGCCCTTGGGCTATGGTGTGATCAGTTCTTAAAAATCTCTTTGGGGTCGCTTGTTTGGTGATACCATATACACACCCAGCACCCACCAGTGGGCCATGTGGCTGTGTGTGTGTGTGTGTGTGTGTGTGTGTGTGTGTGTGTAGAACTCAGAGAATGGAGAGCTGTGGTGTGCCCATCCCCCAGCCAGCCATGGGGTGGAGAGCCCAGGTCAGGGGGAGGGGTGACAAGTGCCCCACCACTGTGGCCATGGAAGCACCAGAGGGAACCAGTCTGCCTGAGAGGCTTTGAGGGGTTTGGGCACCAACCATCACACACCCCAAGGCTTCTCAGTAGGCCACAGGGCACTGGGCAGTGCAGTGGTTGTGGGCACGGGCTCTGGGGCCAAACTGCAGGGGTTCAAGCCTGGCTCTGCCACTTACTTGCCTTATAACCTGGTCAAGTTACATAACTTCTCTCTGCCTCAGTTTCCACAGCTGAAAATGGGGACAATGATTGTATTAATGTCTTAGGCTGGTTGTGAAGATAACATGAGTCAATGCCCTTCAAAGTGTCGCTGCCACTGCGTGAGTGCCTTCTAATCCCTATCACAACGATGGCCGCACGCGGGGGCGTGGCACCTCCGTTATTTCTCGGGTGGTTCTGCTGAAACTGTTGCCTCAGCAGCGCAGGGCAGCACAGGCCCCCGGGGGCCCTCGAAACCGCGTGCAGCCAGCCGAGCGCCAGCTCCCTCGCGCTGGGTAACATGGGATCGTCCCCATTTCTCTCCTGCAGGACCTTGAGTAGCCTAAGTCACAGAGGCCGTCAAATGTTCCCAAACTTGCTGGAACGCTTGTTATAATGAACTGTCTTGAGACAAAAATGAGGATTTTTTTTAAGGTAAAATATGTAGTTTCTTATTTACCAAATGCCTGGCACTATTCAAAGCACCTTAAAGGAATTAACTCATGTAACCCTCACAAGCAATCTTTGAGGTGGATACTATTCTTAACAAATGGGGAAGCCAAGGCACAGAGAGGGTGACTAACTTGCCCAACATCACACAGTTGGTAAGTAGCAGACTGGCCCCCACACCAGCCTTTTACCCCTTTGTCCTAGAACAGGCTTTGGGGGACTCTGGGGCCCCTCTAAGACAACGGAGCCTGGGAACTCTCAGGGGAAATAGGCTTCTGAACTAAGAAGGCAACATGGGTTCCCCTGGCTGGCGGGCCGAGGGGCTGCCCACGAGTGGGAAGAGGGGAGCATGGAGCTGCCTTTGCCAGGTAGCAGTGGCTCCACACTGAAGCGGCAGCCATGGGCCCGTCTGCTTTTGGAGCCTGGGGCGCCTGGCCTGGGGTGCAGAGCAAGGCCACATGGTCTTCTCATTAGCGCCCCTCCTTCAGCCCCACGTCTCAGGTCCCCTGCAGACCAGATCTGTGCGTGATGGTGGCCCACGGAGCCCGAACGGGAGCAGGTGTGTGGGCCTCCAGTAATGAGCCTCAGCAATTCTATTTAGAGTGAACCCTGCTGGAAGCTTTTCAAAATCTAATGCTCCCTGCCCCTCATCCCCCCACTTGAAAATAAATAAAAGGGCTTTGACCTGAAATTACCTACGAAACCACCAAGGTGAAAAACATTCCTACTTCTGTTCCCAGGGTCTGGAGTTCTGCATGGTTGGGGGATTATTTTTTTTTTTCCTTTCTTCAGGCTATAGTGGGAATTCCAGAAATTACTGAAGCCTCCTGTGTTTTAAATAAACCTAATATGTGGGGTTTTTTAAGTAAACTTTAGTTTGAAGGTTGACATACATACAGAAAAGTGCCCAGATCGTAACCATGGAGTAAATGAATTTTCACGAGGTAAACCTACCTGTGTGGTGAGCACTCAGACCAAGAAATAGGGCGTTGCTAGCACCGCACCAGGCCCCTCCTGCCTGACCAAGCCTCCACCCTCCAAGAGCGGCCACCAGCTCCGTCAACAGCATCTGGGGGCAGGGATGAAGGGAGGGGCCTTTGCCAGGATGTGTGAACCAGGGCCTGTCCCCTGGCAAGGAGCTGCGGCCCAGGGGGATCCAGGAATGAGGAAGGGGCAGCTTCTTCCAGGAAGGGGCAGTCTGTAAGGACAGCACATTCAAGAGTCCTGCTTGTTCTTATACAGGGCACAGGGGTGGGGGGGCAGGGGTCAATGGCGACCCCTACTGGTGAAATGTGGTATAACACATCACCTGTACCAGGTTTAGGGGGGAAAAAAGATGTAATAAATTTCCCTCCTGCTGTGTGAAGGCAGGCATTCCCCAAGCATGGATGATATCGCTGTGGTCAGACCCTGTGGGTTTATTTTGCTTTTCTTTTTCCAAGTTGTTGAGGTAGAAGCCTAGATTATTGATTCGAAACTTCTCCTTTTCTTATATACGCACTTGATACTATGCATTTTCTTCTCAGCACGACGCTAGCTGTGTCCCACAGCTTTTGTTAATATTTCACTTCCCTTGAAACTTGCTTTTTGGCTTATGGGTTATTTAAAAGTGTGTTATTTAGTTTTGAAGTGTTTGGGGATTTTTCTGTTATCGCCCTGTTATTGATTTCTAGTTTGACTCCACTGTGGCCAGAGAACACATTCTAAATTATATCAATCCTTTTAAATATTTGAGATTTGTTATATGGCCCAGACTATGGCCTATCTTGGTAGAGATTCCATGGGCACTTGAAAAGGTGCGCTTTCTGCTCTTGTCGAGCGGAGTGTTCTGCAAGTGTGTGACATCCTGTCGGCTGATGGTTGTGCTGAGTTCCTCCATATCCTGAGGCTGTTCTGTCCAGTGGTCTGTCAGTGGGGGGAGGGGCGTTAAAGTCTCCAGCTGGGATTGCTGGATTGGTCTATTTCCCTTTCAGTTCAGTCAGTTTTTGACTCGTGTATTTTGCAGCCCTGATGTTTGGGATATACACACTTAAGGCTACAGTCTCTTCTCAGATTAACCCTTCAGTCACGTCATGCCCCACTCACTTCTGCTAATTTTCTCTGCTCTGAAGTCTCCTTAATCTAATATTATTCATACAGCCTCTCCTGCGTTCCTTTCGTTCATGTTTGTGTGATGTTTTCCCATCCTTTTCTTTTCAACTTGCCTCCGTCACTATATTTGGAGTTTCTTGTAAACAGCATGTAGTTGGGCTCCTTATCCACTCGGCCAACTCTGTCTTTTAATTGGAATTTATAGACCATTTATATTTAATTTAATTATTGGTACTTTAGGGCTTAAGTCTACCATCTTAGTGTCTGGTTTCTATGTGGTCTGTCTTTTGTTTCTCTCTTTTCTTTTTCCTGCCTTCCTTTGGACTGCTTGAACATTGTTTTTAATTCCATTTTTATTTGTCTGTAATGGTGTGCAGGATATCTCACTGTATAGCGTTTTTAGTGGCTGCTTGATGTATTACATTATATATACATAATGCCGAAGTATATATACATAATACCAAATAAAGTATGGAAACTTACCTCTTGGCATCCCTTTACCCCCCTTTATGACATATTTAACTGTCTGTAAGTATGTCACCTACCTACAGTTTGAACCACATAAGTGTTATGATTTTTGCCTGGACCACCAAACATAATTAGGAAACTCAAGGAGGAAAAAAGCCTATTACATTTGTCCATATTTTTGCTTACCATGCTCCTCCTTCCTGATGTTCCAAGGTTCCCTCTTTCATCCTTTCCTTTCTGTTTAGAGAACTTCCTTCAGCCACTCTTCTAGGGCAGTTCTGGTGCCAGACTCTCTTAGTTTTCCTTCATCTGAGAATGTCTGATTTCCCTTTCATTCCTAAAGGATATTTTCACTGGTTATTATTTACTTAATATTTTTCTTTAAGCCATCTTACCTTCCCCAAAACATATTTAGAAAGGAAACATATTACTACTATAAATAGAAAGCCCTCATAATTGCCATAAATAGAAGTACATATCAAAATAAATGGGTGATGATTTAAAAGCATTTTAAGTTCATTGTGTGTTCAATTTCATCTTGTACACAAGTCCAAGGGCGTTGACAGACTTGGAGCTAAGCACTGACCTCATAGGAATCCTCGAGGACCATACAACCTTCCCACCTGTACCTTTTCCAGGTGTGCTCAGCAGAGAAGGCTCGCTGCTGACAGGGGCCCCCTGTTGGGACAAATTGATTAAGACAAAGAACTCACTGCCAGTGACCCTGGAAAGTAACAGTAATTCCACATTCTCTCAATTCTAAGATCGGGCTCTTTTCATCTTTCTGAATTTCTCAGCTTGAAATGGCTCTTAAAAATGGACATGTATGTTTATTACAATAAGTTTTTTTTTCTCTTCCTAAAAGCTGCCATTAATTCTATAATATTTTAGAATCTAGAAAAATAGGGATTAATTTGAATTATGGGAAATTGCTATTTTGGGAGTTCAAATATGGCCGAATATTGGCCCTTTCCTTTCGTTCAACCTAACAGCATAAGGGGATGCATTATCTTTTTAATCCTCATAGCAACCTCACCAAGCAGGTAGTTCTAATCCGCTTTGGAAGAGACCACCGAGGCCCAGAGAAGCTGAGTAGCTTTTTCCTGAGGTCACAGAGCTAGTAGGTGAGGAGCCAGGACCGGGACCCAGCTCCACTGGGTCCCGTTGCCCACGTTTTTACCATGGCGTAGAACACGCCCCCCCCCCCCCCAGCCGCTCCACCTATGCTACCTGCAAAGCACCTTGGGACACTCCTAGCACTCCTCCTTTCCAAAGAAAAGAATGTGTTTTGGTATCTTTTTAGGAGAGCAGTGAGGGGTCAGAGAAGGATAGGAAAGATCTCAGCCCCCAAATCCACAGACTCGGTCTTAGGAGGGCCTCCTGGTAACTGAGGTAGTAAGAATTCTGCTTCTTTCCCCTTCAGTTCTGCACAGCTGCACAGCTCCGAGTGCGGAGAGCCCTGGTTCACGCCCTGTGCACACCCACAAGGGGCCTGAATGGCAGGTGCCCGGCGGTACCTCTGATTTTAAGGGTGTGTGTGATTTCATAATTCTGATTTTAAGGGTGTGTGTGATCACACTGGGCCCACCCAGACAATCCCAGATAATTTCCCTCTCTGTAAGGTCAACTAGTCGGCAACATTACTCCTACAGAGTCCCTTTTGCCCTATAAGGTAGCATCCCTTTTCACAGGTGGGATTTCTCGTGATACAGCCTCAGGGATTAGGGCATGCAATATCTACAGGCCATAATTCTGCTTCTCGAACATCTGTGTGCGTGGGAGTCACATGCAGAGCATGTGACTGTGGATCCTGATTCCCTGGCCTCGGGTGAGAATCTGCACTTCCGCCGTCTCCCTGGCGATTCTGCTGCTGCTGGTTCAGGGAGCCCATTTGAGTGGCAAATCGTTAGACCAGACAAAGTGAATTTACAGCCCCCAGCCCAGCTCAAACCCAAGACAGAATTTCAGTCCATGGAACCCTATGGTTCTCAAACCTAAGGGAGCCTCAGAATCACCAGAAAACATATGAAAATACAGACTGCTGGGCCCCACCCCCAGCGTTTCCGAGTCAGAAGGTCTGGAATGGGACTTGAGGATGGACATTTCTAACAGGCTCCCAAGTGGTGTTCAAGGTGCTGGTTTGAGGGCTACACTTTGAGAACCGCTGCATGAAACTAGGAGAGAGGCAGTCACTTTGTGACTGTTACATGAAGGAGCATTTGACATCCTTGTTTAGAAGGCATCATCTTTAAAAGCAGCGTCCCTTTTTTTGTTCCATACGATTGCATCCCCTTAGGCACCTCTGTGCATCTGTCAGAAGTGACAAGATGCCTTTTGGGATCTCATCCACTTTCATCAAAGGGCTGAATTTTCTTTTCATGTGCCAAGCTGTATCCTTCTGCTTCGGGAGCACCAAGAAGTAGATTCATGAATATCTTGAACCACTGACATCATGGGTTGTCCCAAAAATAATATTGGTTCTTATTACAAAAGCAACAGTTGTTGGCTGCAGAAAATATAGCTAAAAGAAAACACTATAATCCCACCCAAAGATAGCTACTCTATTCTCCCCGCACTTTTTCTAGAAATACCTGTCAATCGAAATATACACCGATGTAGGGTTTTACTTCCAAAAATACATGCAGCAAACTGTGTTGTAACCTGCTTTTAAAATATATTGTATTGTAAATGTCTTTCTATCTCACCCCCCCTTTTAGCCCCAAGCTTCAACCCCTTCACGCAATAACAAGCATCCAGGTGCTGTGGTTGGCGGCCTCCCTCCAGCACACCTGCGGTGGGCCCTGGTGGGGGCGGGGGGAGGCAAACACACAGAGGGCGGGGCTCATTCAGAAGTAGGCTCCTTGGCCCCTGACCAATCATTGCAGAACTGTTCCCCACCCCGCCTTTTTTTTTTTTTTTTTTTTTTTTTTTTTTGAGAAATGAGTCAGCGCTCCGGATCCGGAAATGCCTCAGCACCAGGATCAAATTCATAGGAAAGCTGAATCAGGTCCATTTGTGTCTCAGCAATCAAGACTCAGTCAGGGGATCAAAAGGGCCTTCTGCCAGCATTTTTCAGGGCAATTAGAGGCTTCCAGAATTTTGGAGTATTGATAAAAGTATGTTTGGGGTAAAAACTTATTTTCCATTCTATGAGTTACCAAACCTGCTTTCCGATGGCTAGTAAGTGATTAGAGCAACAGAGAAGGATTGAATGACAAGCTTTCACTGATGAACCCACTGGAAATAGTGGACAGTCATGCAGCTCCAGGGCCTGACAGGGCAAACTGGGTGTTGATGTCCAGGGGAATCTCTCTCAGAACCTGAGATACGTCTGTGGACATCTCTCCCCTGGGGGACCTGTTCCGGGCAACAACTGGCATGAAGTACAGCCCCCAGCAAGGCGAACTGTCCTTTCTTCCCCGCAGAACGAAGTGATCAGCCAGCAGCTGTGCGTCATCTTCACCCACTGCTACGGGCCCTACCCCATCCCCAAGCTCACGGAAATCAAACGGAAGCAGACCTCACGCCTGGGTGAGTGTTTCACCAGCCCTGCCCTGCGAGGCCCGTTGCTTTGTAACTTCAGGACAGGAAAGAAGCTAACGCAGTAAAGAAGGTAGGGGGGGGCGGGGGGCGGGGAATATTTGAGAGCAAGTAGATACCGGAGTCAGGCAGGTGAAGATCAGGATATCACTTGGATTATGTGATAAAACTGGAGGATCTACCTTAGGAGGGTGGACAAGGAGACTCACCAACACCTTCTTCCTCTAACTGAAAGATTACAGGCAGAGGCAGCAAGACGGTCTGCAGAGCGCTGCAGGCAGGTGGATTCTAGAAGCAGCCCAAGTGCCCATCAACAGACAAGTGGATAAAAAGCTGTGGTACACGTATGTGATAGAATATTACTCAGCCACAAAAAAAGAATGCAGTCTTACCATATGCAATGGGATGGATGAACCTTCAGGTTATTATGCTAAGTTAAACAATTAATCAGAGAAAGACGCATACAATCTGATTTTACATATATGTAGAATCTAAAGAACAAAATAAACTTAGATGCAGAGGGCAGACTGATAGTTGCCAGAGGGGAGTGGGGGTGTGGGACTGGGTGAATAAGGTGAATGATTAAAAAGTACAAACTGGGCCCTGACTAGTGTGGCTCAGCTGGTGGGGTGCCGTCCAGCAAAGCGAAAGGTCACCGGTTTGATTCCCGGTCAGGGCACATGCCCGGGCTGTGGTTCAGTCCCCAACTGGGGCGTGTACAAGAGGTGACCCGTCAGTGTTTCTCTCTCACATCAGTGTTTCTCTCCCGTTCTTCCTCCCTTCCCCTCTCTCTAAAAATAAGTTTTTTAAATCTTTTTAAAAAATCTTATTTAAACCAAGTACAAATTGGTAGTTGCAAATTAGTCACAGGGACGTGAAGTACGGCGTAGGGAATGCAGTCAATAATGCTGTAATAACTGTGTGCGGCGCGGGTGGGCACTGGAAGTACCAGGGGGAGCACTTCATCGTTTATATGGCTGTCGGACCACTGTGCTGTGCACCTGAATCTAAAGCAAAATATTGAATGTAAAAAAAAAAAAATGGGAAATAAGGAAAGAAGAAAAGGAGAGCTTCACATGTAGAAATTTTGTGGTTGTTTTTTTTAAATGTAATAAAACCAGTATTGGAGGAAAAATAATAAAAGAAGCCTGAGCTGTGCGTGGCAGCTGTGCCCCAGCCTCCCTGAGGGGGGACGCGCAGACGACAGTGACAGGCCATTGTGTTTCTCTGGTGGAGCCTTCTGCAGGGAGCTCGGAGGAGAGGGGAGCGAGCCCCCCCCACACACACACACACACGAGGGGCACCTACCTGAGCTGAGGACCCCGGGTGCTCTGAATCCCATCAGGGCAGCCATCTCCACTTGTATTTTTCTTGGACACTTGCACTGAGCCGGCCCCAGCCGAGCCCTTGACCTCCCCTAGCTCAGGTCATCCTCGGGCCACCCCAGGAGGCAGGAGGACACTAGGAGTCATCTCGTATCACAGCCGAGGAAACGGGGGGCTCTGCACACCCCGCAGTATCAGTGCAGGTGGAGCTGGGTCCTGAACCAGGTTCACCTGAAGCTGTAATTCCATCACCCTGGGGGTTTAGCTTCTGGGATTTTCCAGGAGAAACCTCTCCATCAGGCACTGATTTCGTTCCCAGGACCCTGAGGCTGCTGCAGCCTGGTTGCCCAGCCTGGAAAAAAAAGCAAAGAAATACTAGGCTACCTTGAAACCTGAACCGTGAGCCTTCTGTTGCAGGGCCTGCTTCCTTGCTGCTCAGGGAGTTATAAAATATTAAGCATATTTTAATATGAAAGAATTCCTTTTCTAATGAAGGTTGGGGACTTTCCTGCTTCCTAGTTCCTTTTCCTAGAGAGACTGGAAAACATTTGGTAAAGGAAGCATCAGAAAATTCTACTCTTTCACAAAACCACTACTTTTGGAACAGGTGAGCTAGTTTGAGTGAAGAGCCTGAATTCATGGAACCTTTTTAAAGTATTGTACTTTTGTTCCCACGAGGAATAACTGGTCAATTTAAATGACACAGTGTTTTTGCTAAATGGAAAACATCACAGCTGAGTCCTGTGAGCAAACCAGAACGCACCAAAACCACAAGTATTTCCACCTTGTAGAAAACAGGTGTTACTTAAAATATTCTAAGTGCAACCAGTTAGGAAGACCAATCAAACTGCTAGACTTCAGAGATTGAAGGCTGCATCCCCACGACGTAGCAGCGAGCTGACATCTGGGCATCTCCCAGACGCCCTTGTTAGAACGAGCATTTGTGAGGACTGTTTGAATGGTGCGGCATAAATTCTGCTTTTCTGTAGCTATAGGAGAGGAAGGAACATTTTTTTTTCCCCTCCTGAACTTGCTGAGATTGCTTTCCTCAGCAATTTTAAAGTCCTCGTTTTTATTTTTTTGCCAAGCCTTGGAATTCTAAGAGCCAGAGCAAGAGAAGAAAGGCAGGCCTCCAAGCTCACAATATGAAAGAAAAACGACAGAATCTATGCATAATTATTGATAAATGGAACGTGCAGTGTTTTACATCTTCAGTGCAGCATGTCAAGCTAGGGTAACCAAAGGTTGCCAAACAGTGGGTTCTTTAAGGACACACTTTAAAGGAAAGTTAGAATGATCAGTGACAAGGGTCCCAAACTGACATCTCTGTAGGGCCAGGCAGGTCATATAAATGAGTGAAATGGCCTCAGCGTAAGACAATAGGGAGTGGCATGGACTATGACAAACTGCCGAGTGCACGCCTGGTTTTTTTGTGAGTACGTTGTCCTCCTCCCATCTCAGTGAATTCTGGGAGAGAATGGTAACAAGAGCCAACGGGAGGAGGTATTAGTGATTTGGGGGGCAGGGTGGGGGTGGTTGGAGGTGGACAGTGGGAGAGAGACTGTGAGCAGAGGGAGACAGGTTGCAGAGAAGGAGGGGGACGTCACTCCAGCCTGTTAACCACCTTTAAAGCAAGCGGAGTGGGTTTTGTCAACTCGGAGGCGTCCCTCTATAGCCTCCCTCCTTCCCTTTACCTGGATAGTTTTACAAATTTGGGGAGGGGGGGTTAATAAAAAATTTTGAAGATAGTGGGATTACAGTTGATTTTGACTTTGTATTGCTTTTTT
Source organism: Micronycteris hirsuta (assembly GCA_004026765.1). Lineage (NCBI taxonomy): Eukaryota > Metazoa > Chordata > Mammalia > Chiroptera > Phyllostomidae > Micronycteris > Micronycteris hirsuta. The sequence goes on from PVJI01006192.1 coordinate 23,542, forward strand.
TGATCTGTTTTAAATTAAAGCTTCTTAATGGGAAGAGGTGACAGAGAATGTGAGTGGACCACCAACCACCAGGACCCCCATCTGGGGCAGCAGAGGGGCTGGGGGCTGCGTGAGGAGAATCAGCCAGGACATCCAGTTCTGGGTCCAAGTTACAACAGCGTCTGGGCAAAAAGGGGGCCTGGGGTTCAAGGTCAGACAGGATGGGCCCAACAGCTGGTGGGTCACAACCCCCAGGAATCCAGGGGGTTGGTTCCCTCCCTCAGTGGTTGGGGGCAGCCTAAACTCCGCTGTAGGGAAGAGCTGGGGTTTCATCTGAGGATAAAGGTTTAAGCCCTGAGGAAGGACCCATCAACAACCAGCAGACCTCCAGGTGAAGAAGGAGCTCGATGTCCTCCACAGGTTTCAGGAACAAGACTCTGAAGCAATGGTCAAGGCATTCTTTCATTCATCAAAAAAATATTCATTGAGCATTTAGGGGCATACCGCCCCTTGGTATTAATTAGCTCAATTAATACCAAGGGGCGGTATGTGTCAGCCATTCTGCTAAGTGCTTCACATAAATCAATTCATGTAATGCTCTCTACAGCTCTAGGATGCAGGCGTGTAATGGGTATTAGCATGCCCGTTTTACAGAAGGGAAACTGAGGCACGCAGTAGTTCAATAACTTGCCCAAGTTCACTGAGATTTCTGGCTTCGGGGCCCACATTCTTACAACACTTGCTGTGCTCGACACAGAGGGAAGGAGGTGAAAAGCGCAGGCAAGGTCCTGCCCTCCCAGAGCGTGTTGGCTGGAGGAGAGGCAGACAAAGTGGATACACAGTAGCGATAAGGCTACAGGGACAATACAGATGTTAATGAATCTTCGATTTAGAGACTCCAAAGGTCCTCCCTGGGGTGCTGCAGCCCAAGCGAGCTAACAGGATGCGTGACCTAAGAGGAAGCCCAGCAGAGGCCGAGCCACCTTACCCGCTCACCTAGGTTGGGAAGGACTCAGGTTCACAGGCTGGTGCTCAGTCCAGAGAGCCACACCAGCCGGGGTGGAAATAATACTTTTAATTGCAAATTAAAATGTGAAGACTTCCTATGAAAGACTGAACTTCAGTGATTCCAGTGTTCCTCTGATTGACTCTGACTCCTGGTCGCTGTCTCACCAATGAGTGTCTTATCCCCTGGAATCCAAACTTCACCCTTCTCTCCACTGACGCTACCTTCTGTCCCCGTTTCTGTTCTAGATCCTCACTTCCTCAACAATAAAGAAATGTCTGATGTCACCTTTCTGGTAGAAGGAAGACCATTTTATGCTCACAAAGTACTGCTATTTACAGCCTCTCCAAGGTACGTCCCGTCGGTGTGGACAGCAGGCAAATTATGAGCGTGGCTGTTGCTAGGACTATACTCTGAAGTTCGATTTTGCTGGGGTCTCCACTGGACTGGCAGATAATCTACACAAAGTCAAGGAACCAAGAGCACAGGGCATTTGTGCGCCATGTTCATAGGAACATTATTCACAGCCACCAGGCGGTAGAGGCAACCCAGGTGTCCATCAGCGGGTGATGGATAGACACAGTGTGGGGGACATTCGACAAAGTGACATAAGCCAGTCAGAAATGCACAAATACGGGATGATCCCATCTACACGCGGTCCTAGACTAGTCGGGTTCACAGACACAGGAAGCAGAGCCGTGGTCTCCCGGGGCTGGGAGGAGGGGCAGGAAGTGTTAGTGTTGAAGGGCGTGGAGGGCACGTGGTACCTTCCAGAGACGGGCTGCACAACCGTGTGAATATACTTAACATTGCCTCACACTTAACAGACAGGGAAGACGGTAAATTTTTACGTTGTGTGTCTTTCACTTGCCATTACAGAAAAGGAATCCGGGGCGGCCACCAGTGTAACAGTGGCACCTTGTGTGGCTTAGGGGCCTGGAACCCCAGGCAGGGAGAGCACATGTGGGGCAGAACTTGGGCAGCAGAGCATGGGTCAGGTTTTTGCTCCCTCGGCCAGGTACCTCGGGCAGTGAGCGCGCAACCCGAAACCTCACACACAGCAGCCTTGAAAGGCCTGTTCTCCAAATGCCAGGGAACTTTGGCACACTCACAGAAATACAGAGGTCCTGAATGTTACTTTTCCCTGGCCTTGGAGTGGACAACCATGTAACCCCCTCCTGCCAGCCCCGCCATGGCCCCCCTCCTCCTCTGGGTTTGAGATGGGCTGGGGCTGACCACATGGAACCACACCATTTGAGGACCCGAAAAGGATCGGCGAAGCTGGGCAGAGGACAGAAAAATGCCCAAGTGAGGAGGAGGCAGGCCTCCGGGGCAAGCAGGGAGTAAGGAATCCGCTGCCATCCAGAATGTCTGTTCAGAACTGTGTCTGACCAGCACTCCCTGGGTCCTGACAGCAACCTGGCATCCTCATTGCCCCCCAAAACCAGACACAAACCCTACACGTCTGCTTTGCCACCTCAAGGAGAACATGCTGTCCCGTGCCTAGTTCTCAGTCGCGACACTGTAGGAGAACCGGATCAATATCGTGCCGACGTTAATTTCTTAGTTTTGACAATGGCGCTTGGCTGTCTGTGTAGGATGTTAACACCGGGGGGGGGGGGGGCTGGGTGAAGGGGGAACAGGAACTCGTACTGTCTTTGCAACTCTTCTCTATATCTCCAAGTACTTCAAAACTAAAAGTTTAATTTAAAAAAATAGAGCTTACTCCTAAATATATGGAGTGTCGGTATGCTCCAGTGAGAGGGTCCCTTACCCTCAAGGAGCATACAGTTTAGTCAATGGCAGGAAAGTGCACCGACACGCCCCCAGACAGAGGGTCAGCCGGAAGGAGATCCGTAGGGCGTCCTCAGATCTGGAGTAAACACCTATGATGTCCGACCCGCGCTGGTGCTGAGGGCGCAGCAGAAGCAGGAGGGGCAGGAGCCCCTGCCCTCCTGGAGCAGCAGCTGTGCGGGAGGGGGCGGGACAGGGTCAGAGAGCTCCTGGAACAGCAGAGGAGCACGAAGCCGAGCTCAGAGAAGACTCCCTGAAGGAGGCAGCCTTTGTGGTGGGCCCTGCAAGACAGAGGGGGCTTTCCAAGGCATCCATTCTTTCCTAATCACCTGTTTGAGAACTAGCACTGTTCTTTTAAGTTGAGCTTTAACTTTAAATTGGGTTATGGTACCATCCAGGGAGGGAGAGGGTTAGATTAAGAAATTTGTGGAGCCGTGGCTGGTGTGGCTCAGTGGATTGGGTGCTGGCCTGTGAACTGAAAGGTCACCGGTTCAATTCCTGGTCAGGGAACATGCCTGGGTTGTGGGCCAGATCCCCAGGTGGGGGTGTGCGAGAGGCAACTGATCTAAGTATCTCTCGCACATTGATGTTTTTCTCCCTCCCCCTCTCTCTAAAAATAAACAAACAAAAATCTTTAAAAAAAAACAAACAAAAAACAAAAACAGAAATCTATGGAGATGTCATTGTTGTGTGTCAGTTAGGGGGATAAAAGAGCTGAGTTCCTTGCCCGCTGAGAGTGTGTTTGTGAGTCTTTTTCTCTGTTTGCGTTCTCGTTCAGGTTCAAAGCGCTCCTGTCCAGCAAACCAACAAACGACGGCAACTGCATCGAGATCGGCTACGTGAAGTACCCCATCTTTCAGGTGAGCCCCTGCTGTGGCCTGGGGCAGGCACCGCGGTGGCGGGCGCAGGGCCCAGGCGGTTCCCTCCTGTCCTTGGCCTGTGGCTCAGCCCCTGCAACAAATCATCCCCTCCTGCCCTCCTGGCCCCTCCTCATGCTGCCCTAACCGCTTAACATCCATTCACCCCTACACTGCTGCTTGAGCACCTACTACGTGCCTGACACTGTGCTGGGCCCTGGGGACACAGGGTAAAGAGCAGTCCTCTCCTGGGGACTCCCAGTCCAGAGGGGGTAACTCTGAGTAATTGCTTAATTATCGTGTGATGTGGGGTGTGTGACAGGGAGGAGGGAGCCACCGTGCTGTGGGAACTGCACTCAGACCAGGGAAACTGGGGGAGGCTTCCTGGCTGAGGTGTCAGTGGCAACACTGAAGGCTGAGAAGTTGGCGAGCCATAGCAAGGCTTCGCGCTTCAGAAAGGTGCCAGGGGAGGTGGGCAGATGACGTCCCAGAACTGTGGTTGAGCCCAGTGTGAACAGGAGCCAGTGGACTTCAGGGAATCCAATGTCGTTTTCACGTTGACCTGAACCGAACATACATAGGAAAGGAAGGCGCCATTGTCAGAGGTCGGATGACATTACCCGTCTCTTTCCCATTTGGGGAAGTCGACACCATTAGTGGGGGGGTCCTGGTTTATGTGGCATCTCCGCGGGGGCACTGCATCCCTCTCCCCTTTCCTGCCCCTCCTTCACGCCTGAATCATAGACATTCTCGCAGCTCATAGACCCCCCCACCCCGAATCAGTGCTGCAGCCCTATTTCCAGAGCTCCGAGTCTCACCCAGGGCATGAAACCTGTGGGCAGTGTCCTGCCACGCGGGGGAGCCTGGGGTCCCTCTGTGCTGTCCTCCCACCAGCCGGGGTCAGTAAGCCAGCGTGGGGGTCCTGGGGACAATATGTTCCACTTTCTAAACGGGGCTTGTTTCCTCCAGTTCACCCACTTCTAGAAGGACAGCCTTGGAAAGAGTCAACAAGTAAGACTCAAGCCAGCCCTCCGAGACTCATGTTCTAGACAGTTGATGAGACTCTGAGAGACAAGCAGGAGGCCAGGCTGGCTGTGACCAGGGTCACGGGGCAGGGCCCGATCTGGACACTGCAGGACAGAGCCGCATTCCAGGACTGGAGGCCTACATTCCCATTCACACCGGCTCCTCCCCCTATTTAAACTCAGTGTCCCTCATGTGGTCCATCCTCTCTGAGCACCAGTTTCCTCATCTGGTGGATGGGAGAGAGGGTTCCAGGGGCGGGAACAGCCTAAACATGAACAAAGCTGCAGAAGTGGTATGTTTGAGGGAAAGTGATTATCAGTCCATTGGCTGGGTCTTCAAGGTCACATTGGCACCGCATAGTATGAACCAAGTGGAGAGAAGGCAGGCCACATGCTGGTTCTTCCCTCCACCATTGACCCTGGTCCTGCCGTTCAGAGGGCTGCCAGGAAGACACCAAGCCCTCACACCAGCCCCCAATGTCTGCATTTCCACCATTAGAGATGTGCTCCTTTGACTATGTTAAAACTTCAAAATAAGGAATTCTCCCCAAATAATCATAGGCAAGGCACTGTCTTCTCTGAGCTTCCTTTTCCCCATTTTTAATAAGTTAATCATCATCACCTCCCTGGTGAGGGGTCTTGCAGAGATTAGTGAGCAGGACAACATGAAAAAATGTTCAGCTTGGCATCCGGTGCATCATGGCGGTTATTAAGTGGGTTGTTGTTTCCTAAAGCATAACTGATAAACCACCTCCCTGCCAAGTATAAGTCCCTGGTGAATGGGCTACTTTGCATGAAGCACTGGGACACAGATGAAAGAGGGGCCAAGGCCAGCCTGGGAGAGGCATCCCACTGGGGTGGGGGGTAGCAGAGAGGAGGCCGGAGCCCCAAGGTGGGACTGAGGAGTGGGCACACCCCCATACATAGGAGGGCCTGTTTCTCCGTTTCCCAGCCCCTCACCACAGTTTCTACTGAGAGCAAAGTGGCCACGGCTCTTTCTGGAATGGCCACAGCTGTTGGGTTTAAACGTTCCAATGAAACTGGCTTTGCCTTGGGGTTAGGGATGGGGAGAGTGGTGAAGAAGCTGTAATGCAGCCCCAGCTGTGACTGAGGCACTGGCCTCTTCTTGTACGTGGTTATCTGGCTTATTCTTGCCAGTTTTAGAGAGAAGACCACTGAGGCCCAGAGAGCATAAATGACGCATGCCTCCTGGTCTTAGTGCTGGTTAGTGACAGAGCCAGGACTTGAACCAGGCTGTCTGTCGCCAAAGCCTAGGGACCTGCTTCTGGAATTCTCTTCCTAAGTAGCAATAATGCTAAAAACAGCTCCCATTTCTTGAGCGCTTACTGTGTGTAAGGCTCCAGGCCAGTGGTTCTCCACCTGGGCTGCGTGTTAGAATCACCTGGGGAGCTTTGAAATGCCCAGTGGCCAGGCCACAAACCAGACCAGTTAGATTGGAATCTGGGCTGGGGCCCAGGCATCAGCATTTTGAAGTCTGCCCTCGTCCCGTCATCCCAGTGTGCAACCAAGAGGGACTGCAGTGCTCTGAGTTCCGGTGGTTCCCAAACTTGAGCAGGCTTCAAAATACCCAGTAGGCGGTGGGGTGCGGGAAGCTTGTTAAAACACAGAAAGCTCACTAAAATGCATATTCCTGCCCTACCGCCAGAATCCCTGGTTCTGTGAGCCTGGACTGTGGCCTGGGAACCTGCATTTCTAACAAGAATCCAGGAGATGCCGATGCTGCTGGTCCAGGGACCACACTGAGAACCACTGCTATCCATCACCTCATTCAGCCCTTCCAGCTGCCCCTCCAGGGAGCTTTCCCACCTTACAGACAGGGCGGGGCCTCAGAGAGGGGAAGGGACTGGCCTGAGCTCCCACTGTTCATCATGGCAGAGCCAAAGTTCTGACCCAGGCCTGGCCGACCCCCAGGCCTAGGTCTTCACTGCCTCCCTGCTGTGGAGACAGACCTGGGCCTTCCCTAAAAATCAGCCATTAGAGTTTGGAGCCTGAGCTAGATGCTGGAAAATGGCATGTCCCCAGCTCTCTGAGTACTCGAGAAGGGAGCAGGCACTTCCACCATCAGGCCTGGGACTAATTGGGGAGGTTCCTGAAAGTAGAACATGCCTTGCAATAGGCACTCAACAAAGTCAACAGATTCACTGAATAAGCGACCGTCATGGAAAAGCACGGTCCAGAGGAATCGAGGCCTGTGATTGCTTCTGACCAGGGAGGGCGTTCTGCCCACCAGAGCCTCAGACTCCTGTAAGGGGCAAGGAGCAGGCCCCGGGGACTTTTCCCTGTGCCCGCCTTCTTCCCCGTAAAAGAAGAAAAGCCTCATTTGTGGCTTGAAATAGGCCAAGTCGGGCTGAATCCAGCCCAGAAGGAGGCTCCCAGGGGCCTGTTCACTTCACTTCCACGCTGGCAGGAGAATTTTAGTTAATGAGGCTGCTTTGAATGTCCTCCCTCCAAGACTGCTTAACATCACACGCAGGCAAGAGCCAGACGCAGCTGAGGCTGCACCTGGGTGCGGGGCCTCCGTGAGGCTGTGCACGCACGCCATTTGAATCCCTGCTTCATGCAGGTTGACAGCTGCCAAGGAAAACAACTCCATAACCAGGTCGTTCAGGCTAATGACGGCTCGCTGCACCCCTCTGCAGAACAGGCTTGTGCTGGCAGAGTATGAGGTGGCGCGGGGCAGCCCCATTTAAATGCCGTTAGCCGTGGGGTTCCCACTAAGGAGCAGCATTTCAAGTCCACGGCCCAACCTCGAGCGAAGGAGATAACAGACCCAGAAGTGCTTTGTAAATGGCTCTCAGGGCTGTTGTTATTGGTTTGGCCTTTATTAAAGAAAGGTTCCAGGAGAAGAAATTTATTTTAATGCCGCTTTAAGATGACCATGTCTGTCACTGATGCTATGCTTACTGTGTCCTTTCTTCCAGCTGGTCATGCAGTATCTCTACTATGGTGGCCCAGAGTCCCTTCTCATTAAAAACAACGAGGTAATGGAGGTAAGGAATCTGCCAGGTTATCGGGGACGGGGCGGGGGGACCCCTCTGCAAACCCAGGTCACGGCACACGTCGGCGGCAGTTCTGGGGGACCCACATTGGGTTTGCGTTCGGATGCAGGCGTTGGGCCCCTCCCGACTCCTTAGACCCTCCAAACAGGAGGCTCCTCATTGCCCCCTGGAAGGCTTGGGTGCTCCGTGCACTAGCCCAACCCCTGTCTGTGACCCTTGGTTTTAACTGGCTTTGTGGGGCGGGGTAGAGGAAATTGACTGACAAGCCTGAGTCCCCCAGCAGAGCTGGGGCTCAGCAGCAGCATCAGGAACTACCCTGGATGACTTCTCCTGCCTTGTCATCTGTAAGAGAAGTACATCATCTGATCACCTCCCCCGGCTCGCAGCACTGTCCCTGACCAGACACTGAGGGCCCATCACAGAGCTCACTGGCTTCGCTACAGTTGGCCGGCCCTCACTCCGCAACCCCTTGGCTGGCTGTTCCCTGCTCCCATCCGCCCTTGATAGCTCAGCCTGTGCCAGGGAACCTGTCTGCTCCTGCTCTTTTCTGTGCAACGCCAAGGTTTCACCTGCTCCTGCCGAGACATGGAACCCTTGTTGGTTTTCCTACTCCAAGCTGGGCGCTTTGAACCAAAAGCCAAAATCACTCTGACCCTGAGCAAAAGAGACAGGACCCCCACCCCCAACTCAGGTGTCTGAAGTCCAGGGTGCCTGGCTGATCAGAGATGTCAGACACGATCGGTTGTTCACGAGGTGACCCCACACAGTGGTCAAAGCATGGGCTCTGGGGCAGACCGGGTTTAAATCCAGGCTCTGCCCCTTCTGAGCTGTGTGATCTGGGACACATTATTTAACTCTCTGAGACTCAGCTTCCTCACCTGTAAACAGGGGTAATAATATCTACCTCATTGGGTTTTCAGGATTTTAAGAGTTCCTGTCTCAGGTGCTTAGAATAGTGCCCGGCACACAGTGGGTGCCATAAGGGCTGTGCACTCACTGTGTGGCCCCTTTTATCCTTTTCTTACTCTGTGAAAGCTCCCACGGTCACTCCTCTTACCGCCCCCGAAAGTTAATGCCCTTGTGTCTCTGGACCGCCCCTCCGGCACCCCTCCTCTACCTCAGCACCAGGCTGCCTGCCATCTGAGGACACGGGCTCTTTTGCAAACAGTTTAAAAAGCTGTAAATCAAAATAATGAATGTACATTTAGATCATGTAAATAATACAGAAGGGTTTGTCCAAAAAAAAAAAAAAAAAGCCGTTCACTCAGCCACACACAGCACCCTGCCTGGTTCTTTCCCCGAAGTCAGTCCCTTCGAACTGTTTCAGCTCTTTCTCCCCCTCCCCCAAGCCTGTTGCTTTCAGTACTTGTCTGTGGAGCATCTCCCCAGCCACCGCCTGCCCTGCTCAGGGCCCGGATACAGCAGTGATGCAAATGGACAGAGCTCCCTGCCCTCCCAGGTCTGGGGAGGGCGACAGGCATGACATCATGTCTGGTGTGAGAAGGGCTGTGAGGAAGAGAAAGACTGGGTCAGGGGACAGGCAGTGATGGGGCAGGGGGGATGCCCTGAGATGAAGTGGTTTGCAAGGCTTCTCTTGAGGAGGGGATATTTGAGCGGAGACCTAGGTGAACAGAGGGAGGTGTCCATGTCCAACTTGCTGAATAATATTGTAACGCAGGAGCTCCAAGCTGGGGAGCTGCATTTGTGTTTGTGATATTCTAAAAACTCCTCCTCCCCCAGAGGACCAGCAGATGTGGACATGCCCTTTACTATAGTTATGGGGGAGGGCCCGATGGCATGGCGGGGGGTCGGGCAGGAGGAACCACGCCCCACCTCCAGCCTTGGCGCTACTTACAGGGTTAGGGAGGGAGCAACGTGTGAAAAGTCTATACTTCTGTGATAAACACAGAAGCCTTGAGACACAGGGGCCTTGAAAGGCCCGGGACATCCAGATACAGACTCTTTTCCTCATTCCTATGGCTGCTGGCCAGGCAGTCACCTGTGCTCTGAGGTCGTGGAGGGGCCATGTCCTGAGTCACCCCACAGAGATCATTCACTCATTTCTGGACAGAACAATTTTAGGCATTTTGCTTGATTTTCAGCTATAATAGATGTAAAGTTGGTTCTCTTCCACCCTGCCCCCCATAGAGTCCATCACTGTGTCTCTTTCCTCTAGGGCTACCTCCCTGCTTTAAAGTGACCCACCGACATGCTTTCCGGTCCCCTCACCTCAGGACACCACTGTGGAACATGAGGATTTTTCTTATGGACGTTCATTTCCTTCCACCTCCCAACCTCTAATGGGCTCTTTTTTTATGGTTCTTAGCTTGTGTCTGCGGCTAAATTTTTCCAGCTGGAGGCTCTGCAGCGACACTGTGAGATTATCTGTGCAAAAGGCATCAACATGGACAACTGCGTGGATATTTACAACCATGCCAAGGTAACCAACCGCTTGGGCTGCTCAAGTTTACCACGCAGGCGCGTGGGCGAGGGGCCGCCCACAGACAGACCCAGACAGGCAGAGAGCCGATGCCGGGCATGCTGACCCACCCACACCCAGCCCCAGATCTGCCCCCTGCTCCCTTCAGAATACAGTGAGAGCGGGAACCCCCTCAGTGCTTCCAATGTACATGGGAACCCCATCGCAGACTCACTCAGCCCGCCCCCCCACAGTGGCCCCTGCGCCCTGCATTTTGGCCGGAGCTAACCTGGAGGAGCAAGGTGCTGGAACAGAGGCTGTCAAAGTGTGGGCTCCAACCCAGCACCGTCAGCACCCTCAGGGGACTTGTTAGAAATGTAGCTTCTAGGGCTGCACCCCAGACCTACAGAATCAGAAACGCTAGCGAGAGGCCCATCTGTGGCTTCGGGGTGACGCCGGCCCATGCCCAAGAGCGACACCTGCTCTTCTTGCGCTGTGGTTGCCAGAACCGCTGCTGCGCAGACTCATGGGGACACTCACCCAAGCTCCCAGTGTCTGAGGCCTAGCACAGAGCGATTAAGTCAGCCTCTGGGGGTGGAGCCCCGGGAAAGGTATTTTTCCAAGCTCTGTCGGTGATTCTCAGATGTGGGCAAGGCTGAGAGATCCACGGACAGAGGGATCAGACACTACTAATCAGAATCACTGGGCAGAGTTTCAGTCTGTTTAGCACCGCCCCCCTCCCGTGGCCACAGCAGTGTGCCTGCAGCGGGCCCCCGAATCTGTGTTTTTGACAAACTCCCAGGGTGACCTTTGTGACTTCAGCACCAAGGCCAGTCTGCACTCCAGCTTTCGGAACCACTGATCTTTATCTGGTTCGTTTCACTAGAGGGAACCCTGGGACTGAGAGGCTTAATGAGTCCAGGTGCCGCTTCATTTTGCCTCACCTGCTCACGGTGGGGGTGGGGAGGCAGGGGGATTAAAATTTACTAGGAAGGCACAATGAAATAAGATCAGGAATTAAATTAAAACAAAATACGTTTGTATAACTGGAGCTCAGTACCCTTGCCTCTGACATTCATGACTCTTCAGAGTGACGGCTGATGTGAATAATTCTCTCTGATCATCGCACCAAATCAGATTGCGCTTGAGATGCCGTTCTCTGTCTGAAGCCAACACTCAGTGACCCCTTCGAATGTGCAGGCGCCTGTGCTAACTGCCTGGTTGCACCTTCGCTTTTCGCCCTCACCACGACCCTGTGAAGTCAACGCTGCCATTAGTCCCATGTCAGAATAAGGAGACAGGCAGAGAGAGGTGAAGTAACTTGCTGAAGGTCACACAGTGATTACTGAGGTTTATTACTGTGGCAAAACAGATGTAACACGAAACTCACATTTTAATCGTTTCTAAGCGTGCAGTTCAGCGGTGTGAAGCCCGTTCACACTTCTGCAGCCAGCACCGCCACCCGTCTCCAGAGCTCTGCACCTTCCGGAACTGCAACTCCGTCCCCATCAAACACTCACCCCCCACCCCGCTTTCCGCTCCACCCAGCCGCTGGAAACTACCGCTTTACTTTCTGTCTCTATCGGTCTGACTGCTCTAGGTCCCTTGTACAAGTGGAATCACGCAGCACTTGTCCTTTCGTGATGGCTTATTTCACTCAGCCCAGTGTCCTCAAGGTTCATCCGTGTCGTAGCATCCGAGTCTCCTTCCTTTTGAAGGCTGAATAATACTTGTGTTTATCCATTCACCTGTCATGGGCGTTGGGGCTGTTTCCACCTTCTGGCCGTTGTGAATGACGCTGAATGCTGTGAGCATGGCCGGACCAATCTGTGTTCAGGTCCCTGCCTTCCATTCTTGGGGGTACGGACCTAGGAGTATAAACCTAGATCTGCCTCATTCCCAAGCACAGGTTCTTAACTTTATGTTTACTGTCTGGCCTAGAAGTGTTTGAAATATTTGCAAGAATCCTTGATAGTCAAAGGAGATTTTCTGATTAGTCACCAGTAAACCCAAAAGTCGAGCTAAGCTATTTACTTTGTACACACAGGTGCATGTGCACACGCATGTACCCACTGGGTGTTTTGGTAAAGTGATGGTTTTACCAAATTCCTGGTTTCTTGGGACACAGCATCCAGAAAGACTCTACCCAGGAAGAAAGCTTGATCAGTCTATGGTCTTCTGCCTACTGCCCCCCCACCGCACCCCCAGCCATAGGCACTCAAATTGCCCTGTGAACCCCGCATCACCCTGGAGGCAAGGCCTGTACCCCACAATCCCATTTTAACCTCTTCAGGCTCCTGGGCAGACAGCTTCTGTAGCTATCTCGTTATTTAACAATGTGGCCTGGTGCAATGGGAGCCCCGGCTGGGAGCACGTCTGTGCCACAGGCTTAGAACACCTCTGGCAGAGAACTGTCTCTTTTGTTGGCGTGCCTTTGCAGCCTGAGCGCTGCCTTTTACAGACGCCGGCCTCGGCCTCCCAGGCCACATCCTGGAGTGTTTCCAGCGCAGACATCCGTCCTTCCTGATAAGGGTACGGAGGGCTGGGCAGCGCCAGCACCCTGCTCTTCCTCTGCTCTGCTTCCCCTGGGCTGTGGACACCGCAGCTCCCACTGCTCTCACAAGCCACGTGGATTCTATTACTGACAGATGGTGCTGCAAATTGAGGCTGATGTAGTAAAAGAGACCAAAAGGAAACCCTTGGTTTGGAACCCCAGGCGTTTAGATGCTAACGCCATTTTCCAAGTGTCGGCAAGGCCAGGGCAACATCACCTCTGTTCCACATCTAACTGGGGTGGCTGTGGGAATTCATACGGATAAGAAGCCCATCCCATAAATGCACAGCTTAGCCGTCCTTTTCTAACTAGCAAAGCTGTCCCAAACTGCTCAGTTACCAAAAAGAGGCTCTGGAGCACCTGATGGACTGTTCGGGGCATCTTTCAACTTGAGAAAAAGAGCAGGTGGTCATCAAATTGAATCTAAGCAAATGCACTGAGCCCCACAGTGCCCTGCGGTGCAAAGAGCACAGGTTAGGAACACGAGGGATTCATTCCCTAGTGTTTATCGAGCAGCCACTATTTACCAGGAACCATATGCACCAGAATAACAAATTAGTAAAATGTGGTCTCTGCCCTTGAAAAAATTACAGTCTAGGACAGGGGACAGCAAACCTTCTCCATAAAGGGCCACATCAGTATTTTCACACAAGCCATGCGGCTCACCTCTGCCACTGTAGTACAAAAGCAGCCACAGATGATATGTAAATAAGTGGGTGTGTCTGTGTTCCAATAAAACTTTATTTACAAAAACAGGTAGTGGGCCAGGCCCACAGGTCTGTAGTTTGTCAACCATTGATTGGTCTAGGAGATGAGAGTTTTGGTCCCAGTTCTGTTAGTAATTAGCTGTGTGGACACAGACAAGTGTCTGATTTCCAGTCACCATTCATTCAGAGGCCGCAGAATTACCTGGTGCACTCACCTGCCAAATGCACCCTGAGCACAGTTCCCTCTAGTCTCCCCCCCTCATTTTGTAGCTTTGGAAACAGGCCCAGAGAGGCGATTTGACTTGCACAAGATTGCACATATTTTTTGTGTGTTTGCTCAAGCACTTTGGAGGAATTTCTGTGTGTGTGGTAACATTGGTTGATAACCTTATATAAGTTTCCAGTGTACCAGATTATAATTCGATGTCTGTGTACACTGGAATGCTCACTGCCAATATTCTAGCTTCCCTCCACCACCATCCAGTAGCCCCCTTACCTGTTTCACCCTCCTGCTGGTGACCACCCATCTGTTGTCTGTATCTGTTTGTTTGTGTTTTGTCAGTTCATTTGTTTCTTTTTTGTTTTAGGTTCCATGTATGAGTAAAACCATATGTTTTTTCTCCTTTTCTGTCTGACTTATTTCATTTAGCATAAGAAAACCTTAATGTTTATCCATGGTGCTGCCAATGGCAATATTTCATCTTTTTTTTTAAGATTTTATTTATTTATTTTTAGAGAGAGGAGAAGGGAGGGAGAAAGAGAGGGAGAAATAGCAATGTATGGTTGCCTCTCACATGGCCCTCACTGGAGACCTGGCCTGCAACCCAGGCATGTGCCCCGACTGGGAATTGAACTGGGACCCCTTGGTTCGCAGCCTGCGCTCAATCCACTGAGCTACACCAGCCAGGGCAATATTTCATCTTTTTATGGCTGAGTTGTATTCCGCTATTCCACTGTGTGTGTATATATGTGGAATTTCTGGTTTCTTCTTTGTCTTCATTTTATATTATATATATCACATTTTATACTATACCTACTTTATATATTTGCATTTATATAATATATGATATAATATTTAGAATTTATATAATATATGATATTAATATATTTGTATTATATATATCACATCTTCTTTATTCATTCATCTACTGATAGGTACTTAGGTTGTTCCCATATCTTGGCTATTGTAAATAACACTGCAGTGATGGTAGAGGTGCACGTATCTTTTCAAATTAGTGTTTTCATATTTTTCGGATACATACCTAGCAGTGGAATAGCTGGATCATAAGGTGGTTCTATTCTTAATTTTATGAGGAACCTCCACACTGTTTTGCATGGTGGCTGCACCAGTTTACAGTCCCACCCACAGTGTGTGAGGGTTCCCTCTTCTGCACGTTCTCTTTTCGATAATAGCCATTCTAACAGGTATGAGGTGATACCTCATTGTGGTCTTAATTTGCACTTCTCTAATAAACAGTAATGTTGAATGCCTTTTTCATGGGCTTGTTGGCCATTTATATGTCTTCCTTGGAAAATATCGATTCAGATCCTCTGCCCATTGTTTTAATCAGGTTGTTTTATTGATGTTGAGTTGGTTGCACGTAGTTTTTATGTAGACAGTTGGACTGTTGGCTCAGGGAATTAGCACATGATGTCAGTGAGTTCAAGGGTACAAGCCAGTTAGCTGAGCTCAGTTCTGTAGATAGAATCAGCTCTCCTTACCACAGCCTGGCCTTGTGTACACATGGTCACTGGACATAGGTTATTGAGAATGGGAGCAATTCATTTACTCTAATGTCTTACATTTACTCTCAATGTAAATTATAGTTTACATTTCTCGTGACAACTAACATCAAGCGCCAATTACAATCGGTGTTCTAAACACTCCCATGTATTATCTCATTTAATCTCAACAACAGCCAATTCGGTATTCTTTTATGATCCCCATTTTATGGACAGGAATACTGAGGCTCAGAGAGATTACATAACCTTCCCAACTGCCATGGCTGGTGAGTGGCAAAGTCTGGAATAAGAGCTCGGGCAGATTCCAGAGCCCCCTCCCTTAGACCCTTTCTGAGCCTGCCTCCTCGGAGTGTGACAGAGGACAGAGTCCTGCCAGGAATCCCATTCCACTGAATCCCCCAGCAGCTCCACGTCGCAGGTGTCATAATTCCAATTTTGAAAATGAGGGACCTAAAGCCGGAGGCCAAGTGACCCAGCCCTGGTCCCGTGTTCCGAGAGGTAGGACAGCCCCAGCTGGAATCCAGGTCTTCCGGCTCCTTCCACAATAACCCTGTTGGCACTGCCCTGTCTTCAACTCAGCATGCTACACCTGACACTTACCGTGCATCTCTGGTCTGAAGGACAGAGTAGCAGAGCTTTCAGAAGGGCGATTCAGCACCTAAATAAAGCAGCAGGGTGTCATTTTGAGGAGCACTTAACAGCTAACTCCTGAGCGTTGTAACAGAGAGACCTAAAGCTTAGAAAGCTAGAGAGAAGGGCACCCTGACCTGTGTGGCTCAGTTGGTTGGGTGTCGTCCCACAAGGCGACAGGTTGCCAGTTCGATTTTCAGGGCACGTGCCTAGGTTGCGGGTTCGGTCCCTGGTCTGGGCACGCACAAGAGGCAACCAATTGATGTTTCTCTCTCACATCAATGTTTCTCCCCCTCAAAACTAGAGAGAAGGGCTAAAGACAGATGGCCAACCCACATATCCACATTTGCTTCTGCAGCTCAAACATGAATTCCTCCACCAGGCATGCTCACGGAGTTAAATTCCTACCCTCCAATTAATGGCATCTGGCTGCAGGCAGAGCATCCTAATGGACTAAGCACAACCTTAAGGACTTGAATTATCAGGGTTCAGTTCCTGGTTCTGCCCTTGACATGTTCTGTGCATTTTTGTAAGTTATTCTGCTATCTCCGTTTCCTCACCCATACATTGGAGGTGATAATAGTACCTGCCTCAAGGAAAGTTGAGAATTAAATGGGGTGATGCGTGGGAAATGCCTGACAAGGTGCCTGACACATCATAAGCTCTTGATAAATTCTTGCTGTTCGTTTCAGTGCTCTGAGAGTTAACCATTCATTCACACATTCAACAAGTGCTAAGGGTCTACTGCCTGTCACGCCCTCTGCTTGGGCTTGTAACTGTGAGCCGGGTCAACAAAACCCCTCTGTCTGGGTTTATTCTGCCAGGAACCACATCTGTAGATCAGTTTCTCAACCTCAGTGCTATCAACCGTTCAGTCTGCATAATTCTTCTCTGTGGGGCTGCCCTGTGCATCATGGGATGTTTGGCTGCACTCCTGGCTTCTACCCATTGGATGCCAGTAGTACCCACACCACCACCACCCCCACATTTGTGACAAACCAAAAATAACTCCAGGTTTTTCCAAATGTCTCCTCAGAAGCAAAATCCCCTCTGCCCTCAAGACACTGGGTAAGTAGGCAGTGTTCCCTCAGAGGATTGGTGTGAGAGTTAAATGAGTTAATACTTTAAAGACCTTAGAACTGGGTCTGCAGCTCCATCCATGTGCCAGTGAGCTATAGTGTTACAAAGAGACACAAGCCCCAGTGGTTAAAACAGCAAGTGCTTATTTCACACGTGAGTCGACAGGAAGGCCTTGCCTCTGAGGTCAGCTGGATGGTCAGTCACGGCTGGCTGCGCTGATTCTGCTGGACTCTGTCACCGTCAGGGGCTTCAGCTGGGGCAGCTGAGTTGACTGCACTCAGTCTCACGTAGTCACTCCCCCTCCACACAGGCAGAGGCAGGGTGCTGAGAAAGAGCTGGGATGTACACGTAACCACCTGAATCTCGCTCAGGACTGGTGACTCTCACTTCTACCACATTCTGTTGGCCCGAGCAGGTCCCAAGACCAGGCAGTGGGGAGAGACACCCGTCCTTTGGTAGGAGGGCCTGCAAAGTCATGTCCCAAGAATGTGAACACAGAAAAGCGGGGAGAATCAGGGCCACTTTGACAGTCAGTCTGCCAGAACAGGCGCCCTCCCATATTATACGGGGAAGCCATCAGGTGCATCTCAGAAACATAACCGTCTCCTGCTTCTTCTCCGCTCTCCACAGTTTCTTGGAGTCACGGAGCTCTCAGCATACTGTGAAGGCTACTTTCTCAAAAACATGATGGTCCTCATCGAAAACGAAGCATTTAAGCAGCTCCTATATGACAAAAATGGCGAGGGAACAGGCCAGGATGTGCTCCAGGACTTACAGAGGACGTTGGCCATCAGGATTCAGTCAATCCACTTGTCGTCTTCCAAAGGCTCCATTGTGTGAAGTGCCCAGGGCAGGGAGTGCTCCCCGGGGACGTTCCAGTTCTCCCGCTGCATCGGCTTCACACAAACATACCAATTTCACCTGGCGTCTGTTTGAGGCTGGGCCATGGAGCTGCCTCGACTGCCTCAGCTTCCCTGGGATAGGCAAATTCAGCTCCCATGAGTTCCTGTTGAAAAACGAAGGACATTCCACTGGTCTGCAGATCAGAGCACAGCTGGGTCCCGCGCTTGAAGGTCAACATGGGGCAGCCAAGCGAACCCCATCCGAAAGCACCCCTGGGTAGCTGAGCATCTGTTGCCAGGACCACTGTCAGAAGGATGGATTGGGAACTAGAGGTTGTCCGGGTCCCAGGTCAACAGCTGGAAAACCGAACTGCAGAGAGTGGTATTGCTCGAGCAGAACCTTAGTGGCTGCAGTTCATCGAGAGTCAACCATGATCGCGTTGCCAATGAGGAAGAAATCATTTGACAAATTTTTAGGGGTGGGAACTTTTTAAAATGTTCATAAGAAGAAACAACAAACACAGGGCAGCCTTGTAGTTTAACATATATTTCTAAAAGCGTCACAGTTCATTTTCAACTGAATCGTGTTTAGGGATCTGTGTTTTGAGATTTTTTTTTTTTCTTAAAAAAACAAAAAAGACAGTGAGGCACAGGTCCACACTGTATCAACCTGCATCCGACAAGATATTGCTGATATTCTAGACAACGTGAAATAATAATCTTGCCTTAGTGATCATGGTTACACAAAAGAGGTGCACTGCCAATACTTATCTCTAACTCAGTAGCTGGAAACAAGCTGCATGCTAATTGTGGTTTCGGGGTGACATTAAAACAGCCCCACATAACACATCGTGCATCTGCATGGGCCCGAACCTGTGACATGTTCGGTTTGTGCTTCCTTTTTGCCAAGGTAAAAACAAAAAAACAAAAAAATGCTCCATCGCTTCTTGCTGCAAGTCCACTTGGTGAAATGAACATATCCATTTCTTTTCCTAATTATGAATGACCCTGGGATGCTTTTGCAGAAATGTGTTCCTAGATGATGCTGAATAGGGGGGCGCGGGTGGGGGGGTACGTCAGAGAATTGACTAGTAATCCTGGAATTTTCTCTGTATTCTCAGAAGATGTTAATAGTTTGTTACTAGCCAGAGAATATGACTATGCTAGAGTATTTTTCAAGATGAAGCCTGTATGATAGGATGGATTCTTCCTGTATTCGGAGAGTGTACAGTATAGGGTTATCTATAATGAAAGTTTATAACGACACGGTTCCATTTGCTCTGCCATATATTATAAGCAAAAGAGATTGGTGACGTGCCACAATGCTCCAAATAAGTTTTGAGTTGCTGCCTTTTTCCTTGTCCTTTAATTTGAGATGTAGATACATGCAATGAAAACTAGGAGAATGACTTGTATCCTTTGGGATGGCAAAGTTGCGTTGATAATCCTATTTCCTAGCATGCCTCTGGGAAGCTATGCACACACCTTCCATCTCCAAGGAGCTGCTGTTCATCCATCCTGCTTGCTCCCTGAGCCACTGTTCAGAGGACCGATGCTGTGCCCTGTTTCGTGGGTGTGGCCCATGGAGAACCTGGACCACATCTGCCTTCAGTCCCGGTTCTTCTGTGATGCTGATACACAGGCCTGCTCTTCCGCTTGGTCATTTGCGAACCTCCTCAGGCCGAACCATCAAATGAGGAAGGAAAAGCACTGCAGAGGAGTCCAAGTGGCAGACACACAGCACGTGCGTGACTCGTCACTGTCTCCTGCCTCCGTGTCCTCAGAGATGCTCCGTGGATGTTCCTTTAACCAAAACTGACTTCCCTGTGACTGTCCAATGTCAGTTCAGGGCCTCTGGGCACTGGCTTGTACAGTGGCAACTCCTGATGGGCTTCTGTTATAGTTTGGTGTGCTTTCTCTGTCATTAAAAGAAATGATTTTCCCAAACCACTCATCTCTTGTATAGACAAGTGAGCTCTTTTTAATTTGTTTGGTTTAAGCGTAGTTGGTTTATAATCTTATATTGATTTTATTAGCTTCAGGTGTACAACATAGTGATTTGATGTTGTTATACCTTACACTGCAATCACCCCACTGATTCTAGTAATCATCTGTCACCGTGTAACTTATCACGGTGTTATCGACAATATTTCCCTTCCCCTCTTTCACCCAACCCTAAGTCCTCCCTTCTGGTCTCTGTTTCTGTGAGTCTGTTTTCTTTTGTTTGTTCATTTTGTTTTGTAAGATCTCACATACAAGTGAAAACGCATGGTATTTGCCTTTGTCTGACTTATTTCACTTAGCACGATACCTTCCAGGTCCATTCACGTTGGTGCATGTGGCAAGATGTCATTCTTTTTTTATTGCTGTGTGATGTCCCATTGTGTGTGTGTTCTGTGTCTCATGTCTTCGTCCGTGTGTCTGTTGATGGACACCTAGGCTGCTTCTCGATCTTGGCTGTTGTGAATGATGCTGCAATGAACATGGGGATGCAAAAGTCTCTTCTTGTTTTAAAAGATTTTATGTATATATTTTTAGAGAGAGGGGAAAGGAGAGAGAAAGAGGAAGAGAAACATCGATGTATGGTTGCCTCTCACATGCCCCCTACTGGGGACCTGGCCTTCAACCCAGGCCTGTGCCCTGACTGGGAATCGAACCAGCAACGCTTTGGTTTGCAGGCCACCACTCAATCCACTGAGCCACGCCAGCCAGGGCAAAACTCTTTTCAAATTAGTATTTTTTGTTATCTTCACAGAAATACCCAGAAGTGGAATTGCTGAGTCATATGGTAGATCTATTTTTAGACTTTCGAGGAATCCCCATACTGTTTTCCACAGTGGCTGCACCAGGCTGCATTCCCACCAACAGTGCACTAGGGTTCTCTTTCTCCACATCCCCGCCAGCACAGTATTTGTCGGTTTATTGACGATAGCCATTCTGGCTGGTGTGAGGTGGTATCTCGCACGCTTTGGATTTGCACTTCCCTGATGACTAGCGACGTTGGGCATCTTTGCATACGCTCCCCTCTGTTGACCCCGCTGTATGTTTTTGCTGGAGAAACAGCTCTTCGTGTCCACTTTTTGTGGTGAGTGCGTTCTTTACCCAACGGTTGGAGCCTGAGAACTTCATTCAGTTAACATATTAGAAAATGCGGCCCCACAGAACAACTTGAGGGAAATGACATTGGGTGGACGTTGGTGTCGCTGACAGTGAGCCACCGCCTGGCCGCTCTGTCAATCAGCGTGTGGCTGAGTGAGCTCTGGTGTCCTGGGGCAGCATCCACCTCTGGTTGCCACCCTCGGATTTCCTCCCCGTCAGACAGAGGATGCACAGGGGCCGCCACCAGGGCCGCTCTCCTAGTGCCTGTGCCTGCCGTTGCTGACCCGTCCACCTCGGGGGCCTTCTGGCTGTCGTTTCTGTGCCCTGATGAAGCTTTTGGGGTTGGGGGATGGAGAAAAGCAAGTTCTCGACCTGATGTGCCCCCACCAAGGGCCATTATGAGTCGATGCTTGTGGATGGGGGCCACGTTCTGGGATGGGAGTTAGCAGGGGACAAGCAGCTCTTGTCATGGGTGTCATCCTCACTGAGGTCAACCCGAGTCCCCAGCTGGTCTTCTCTGGATCCTGACCCGGCCTGGCCCCCACCCAGGTCTGTGTGGAGATTCACTCCCATGGCTCACCCACACAGGCCAGCAGGAGGCCAGGGAAGGGCCCAGACCGCCCCGGGGACCTGGGCCAGTGAGGCCTGTCAGCAGCTGGCATCACTGCTTTGTAGTCAGGGTCCATTTCTTCTTCAAGAAGCCACCAAAGCGCCACTGAGGGTCTGGGGCCAGAACTCCCAGTCAGGCCAGGACAACAGAAGGTCGAATTTTGACTGTTCAACATTCTCTGTAGCCTCAGGCTGAGGAATCATTTGATGCATTCCTTTTGGAAAGACCCAGTGTAGGCTAGGCATTTGCCTTTTGCTTGCCTGGCAGGTGGCTTTGTTATTCAGTCCTTAAGGAAGCCTGTACTAGGGCCCTTAGCACCTGGAGGTGGGGGGAGGGTGGAGCCTGCCTGCCCCAAAGCTCCCCTCCACCCCTTCCCTGTGCGAGGAGAAGCTGGCAGGGGTGTGTGCAGCAGCCGCCTGAAACAACACAACGGCTTGGCCTCTCCTGCCCCTGCCCTACAGTGTGCCCTGCGTGTAACTGAGCTTTTGTGCACTGTGTGAGAGTGTCCTCCATTCTGCCTAAAAGAAGGGAAATCCTCCACCCAAAGTGACAGCAAGGTGTGAGCTCCAGGCTCAGCTGGGGCCCAGGCAGGAGCTGGAGGATGCTGCCAGCCACCCCTCAGGTAGGGCAGGGTGGAGGCTCCCGATCACCACCCCGAGAGAGTCTGTAGCTCCGAGGTTGCTTCTGTAGCTCACCTGGTTTTCTCCTGTGAAGCCCCACCCAAAAAGTGTTCTCCAGCTGAGTGTTGTTTTGTCTAGCCTTATCTTACCAAGACTTGCCTCAGATGGTGTTTTACTAACAATCCCAGGCTGTGGGAGTGAAGGGGTAAGAATTCTAGACAATTCTTTGAGAAAAATCTCCTATTTTACCAGTCCAGGGGGGCCCTGCCTTCTTCAAAATCCAGTGCTCACCTCCCCACCACCCTCTCTAGCTGGAGTCACAGATGAATGGACGCAGAAGAGGTCACGCCCCACCGCTTCTAACTCCCTTTCCTACCAGCCCTGCACAGACACCCTCTGAGGCCAGCAGTCCATTTCCTGGGCTTCTGGGCTTAAGGGCTCAACTCAGGGAGCAGGAGCCAGAGCTGGAGCCAGACCCGAACCCGGAGCAACACTCCAGCTCCATGCAGCCTGAAGCCTTCACGGTCCAGGTGACTGGGGCCCAGATCAGCTCAGAGACACTGGACAGGTTACTCTACCTGCTTTTCATCTTCTGCTGTGAGGAACTGGGTTTAAAAATAACCCGTTCCTAGGGTTGTTGGGAGGATTTGAGGAGGTGTTTTGTACGGGTCCCACACCGTTAGCAGCAGAGAAACAGTCTTGCAACCTTCTAAGACTGAAAGGAAGGTTAATGAGTTTGCCCTTCATTTCTAGAACTTTCTACAGCAACTTTTCATGATCCTCTAGGGTTTTGCTGCTTATCCAGGGGATGTGGGGAAATTCTCCCGGGAGAAATCTATTGCAGTCCTAGTTCCTAGCACAGTGCCTTGCACAAAGTCAGTGATCAAAAAAAGTTTGTCAATGGAAGCCAAGTTCAACTACATTACCTTTCATGTAAATACTGTTTCCTAAATTAGAGACGCAGGCAGTAGCTCTCCCAAACTCCTCATGTACTCAGGAATGCGAGACACCTCTGTGACTCATAGGTCATGAGTCTACAACTCAAAGCTCCCCAGATGACTGAGCAGGTCCCAGACCCACTGGAGCCCCTACTTTCAGTCCAGTACTGGGGACCGTGGCCCTTGTAGACGAGGGGAATAGTCTCAAATCCCCGAATGAAACAAACTGCTAGATGTCAACTCCATAAAAATCCAGGCTCACCATCCTCCTCAAGGCAGCCATCAGGCCCGTGTCCTTTTCTGCCGCTCGCGTGTGTGACACTCACCGCTCACCCCTCCACAGCGAAATCTCCCTGCCGGACCTTCACGTCACCACTGGTCCTCCCAGCTGGCCGGTGCCTTGGATCGAGCGGCACGTGCCTTCAGACAGGGCCCCTGCGGAAGCTGATGTGTTGCCTATTTTTTACCCTCTTTAAAAATAAGCCAGCAGATTTTAAACTTCCTGCTGGTAGGAAAAAATAGAACTGGTCCTCGGCAATCACATCGCACATGAGTCCCCACGACTGATGAGGCAGTCAGATAACAAGTGCCCTGTAAGAGGACACGTCTCCAAGTTTAGCTCCGAATATGAAAAGACAATCTGTCGGCGTGAATAGGCAATTAAAAGAGACGCCCTGATATCACTGATACGCTCTTTAGATGTTGCCTTTTAGAGTTAACTCTCTTCTGGATGACTTAAGAATTTTTTTTAAACACTGTGTTCTTTTTTTTTTCCCCAAGATTTTATTTATTTATTTTTAGACAGAAGGGAAGGGAGGGAGAGAAACATCAATGTGTGGTTGCCTCTCACGTGGCCCCCACTGGGGACCTGGCCTGCAACCCAGGCATGTGCCCTGACTGGGAATCGAACTGGCGACCCTTTGGTTTGCAGCCCACACTCAATCCATTGAGCTACACCAGCCAGGGCTCGGATGTCTGCAGAATTTTAATGCCATGTCAAACCTTGGGGACGAATTGTTATACAGAGAGGAGGTGGGTGGTATCACAGAGGGACTCTGGGCTAGGCAGCAGGTCTCACCACCGGGCCTGTGGCTGCATCAGCTGCTTGGGTGACATTGACCAGGCCTGTTCTCCATTCTGGACCTGTTTCCTCAACTCTAAATGAGAGTTCTCATTCACTCACATTCACTACATCCGTGTATTAGAACACTGTGGTAGCGCTATTCCGTGTGATGCGTTCCAGACTGCACCCAGGAGGGCTTAGGAAAATTGACCTCTTACAAGAGGCTCCAAGGATATCTTCTTATGAGGATGCATCTCACCAAGTGATGGTCTCGTGACTCTGATCTCCTTTAGGCTTTGTTTTGTTCATTCACATTTTGTTTTTAAATAACTGCAGATTCACAGGAAGTTGCAAGGATAGTACAGAGAGGTCCCATGTATCCTGCACCCAGTTTCCCCCAATGTCCTGTCCAGCACAGCATCCAAACCAGGGAAATGACACTGGTATAGTGCATGCGCCTGGTTCTCTGCGGCTTTATGGTGTGCATTTAACCACCGCATTCATCATTCCGTCACCAAGACTTCTCTCATGCTGCCCTTTCATAGCCTCTCCTACCCCTTTCCTCCACACACACCATCCCCAACCCCTGGCGTTTTGGCATTTTGAGAATGTCATATAAATGGAAACATACAGTAGGTGGCTTTATTCGCTCAGCACAGTGCCCTTGACATGCACCCAAGGACATTGCGTGTTTTAAGGATCTGTACTTCTCTATTGCTGTCTAGTATTCCCCAGGGTCCCATGTCCTTTTAACCAAATACATGATGAGCACATCCAGAAGTGTGGCAGGAAGACGGTTTGGCTCTGACAGCTGATTCTGTAGCTCCCAGAAAACAATCGTGTCTCCTGAGAGCTGGGCATGACTTCCTCGTCCTACAGCACCGAGGTGAGACTGTCCCTGACGTTGGCCCCACAGGTGAGTATTAGCGATGGACAAGGAGGCCCACTGCTCCCACATGGGCTAAATGGCCTTTCATGTCCTCAACAGGGTCCTTCTGTGATTGACTGACTTCCAAACATTTCATCGATGGTGTAAGGAAACGCTTCTCAAACTCACTCCTTATGCATGTCTCTGGGGATCTTCTTAAAGGCAGGTTCTGATTCAGCAGGGCTGGGTCAGCCTTGAAATTCTGCATTTCTATCAAGTGTCCAGGTGACACTGATGCTACTGGTCCAGGGACCACTCTTTGAGGAGCAAGGGTGTAGAGCATCGGGGTCAGATTCTTCTCAAATCTTTTCTGCAGCCAGACCAACCTTTGACTTTTGTCCGGTCACGAGGCCTAGCTGGGCTCTTGGCCTCGTGAGCTCTGGGTGGATGGTTCAGACCATCTGAATGGAGCCCAAGGAACCACGCACACACAACCCCGTTCTACCTTTGCTTTCTCCTGGGCTGCCTCTGGTCTAACTCACATGTATTCATTTCACGGGTGTTTACCGGTGCTGATATAAATAAGGGACTCGCTCTGCTACGACACTAAGTACCCAACCTCTCCCCTCTGATTTTCCCTTTTTCCTTCAGGATTGGCAGCAGAAAGTTCTTGTTTATTAATACTTTTATGAGGCTTCTTGCTGCATCCACAGGGTCCCCTGAGAGCAGCAGGGGTGCCCAAGAGGATCAAGAAGGGAACAAGCAAAGACAGCTGTTGCTGCATGTTCACTTCAAAACACATTGGTCGTGAAGAGGAGGGAATGAAGCATCTGGCTCACAGTGGCTGCTGGCTGACCTTGAGACCTGTCAGCTGTGTGCCATGGGGACAGGGAAGAGTGGCAGGATTTTATCTGCGATTCCTCATTACTGTCTTTCCTTGTCAAGGAAATGACTGCATGTTCGGCACTTCAAAGGGATCCCTCTCATACGTTAAATATTGTGGTTGGAAGCTCAGACATTGTTTTCTGTTGAACAAGTAATAACAAGGTACCATAAAGTCTGTTTTTCTAAAAATTCCTAAGGTTCGGGGAATGGATCCCTAACCCTGAAAGGTGAGGGTTTCAGTTTCGTGTAAGCCAGCAGTGTGATGTGGTCACTTAGACGGGTCCATTTATCTACAGGCTGCATTAATAGAAGCATGATCGCTGGAATGAGGAGGTGAAGGTTCTGTCTGCATTGCAGAGATCCCTGGTGGGGTTGTGCATTCAGTTCAGGGCCCCCGTGAGTCAGGGTTCCTAGCAGCGAGCACATCTGGCTAAGTTAAGAAGAAAGGGGAGCCCTGGCCAGGTAGCTCAGTTAGAACATCATCCCCATACACCAAGGCTGCAGGTTCAATTCCTGGTCAGGGCACAGGGAAGAACCAACCAATGAATGCATAAATAAGTAGAACAACAAATCAATGTTTCTTTTGCTCTCCCTCACCTCCTCTCTCTCTCTCTACAATAAATAAGAAGAAATGGGATTTATTCAAAGATCTTACATGATTCACACAATGGTGGAGAGGGCCAGAGAAACCACTTAAATGGAGGTTTGGGGACACAGAAAAGGCCTGATGAGGTCATTGCTGCCACCAAATATTGTGAAGGCCAAAATCATAAACGGCAGTTCCACAGTTCCCGGGGGCTTGATTCCCGTGACAGCGATTGCTGCCCGCTGGCATCTGGAACCCAACCTGCCCCAGAAAGCTCACTGCCTCTTTCCCCACCTGCACGCTGCAACCTGGATCACGTGACTGTGTCCAAGCTGCAGGGGAAGCTGAGGATTTCAGTTCTCACTACTTCGTTGGGGAGACAGGATATAAGGGATTTCTGCCAACACAGAACGATGACTGGTAGCCTTGAACGTGACAGATGCCCCTGCACTTGAGGAAGGTCACGGAGAAATTGCAGCCTTGTCAGAAGGCAATAACCAGCAGGTAAAAGAGCAGCTGAGGGAGCTGGGATGTTTGGCCCATAGGAAAGAAGACTTGGGTGGCCAACATGGCTGTCTTCAAATAGCAGGAGAGGTGTCAATTCCTCATAGATAAGAGGAATTGGCCTCATCCAGTGTAGCCACAGGATTAAAATTGTTCCAATGATGGACTCTTCGAGGGTTCA
This sequence comes from Micronycteris hirsuta, assembly GCA_004026765.1. Classification (NCBI taxonomy): domain Eukaryota; kingdom Metazoa; phylum Chordata; class Mammalia; order Chiroptera; family Phyllostomidae; genus Micronycteris; species Micronycteris hirsuta. Next base: position 50,552 of record PVJI01006192.1, read on the forward strand.
GATTTCACCTAAGTGTAAACTAGAAAGGTTAAAAGTCAGAGCAGAGCCTTCCAGAGATGGAATGAGCTGCCTCAGGGGGTGGTGAGTTCCCCATCACAGGAAGCATTCAAGGAAAGCCACCACTCGACAGAGATTCAAGCAATAAAGGAGCGTAGGATTTAAAGGTTCCTTACAACTCAGGGACTTTGTCATTATTAGTTCTCTCCTTCCAATATTAATTATGTACTTGGCCTCAGAAAACAGATCAGTCTTGCTATATCATATGCAGAATTTGTAATGACCTCCCAACCTTCATTTTTGCCAGGGCTGCATTTCATTAAAGCCTGGCACCCTATTTATCCTCATCAAGTTAGTGAGGCAGCACATCAATTCATTATTCTTGCTTATCTAATACAGAAGGAAGAAAAATGGTCTACAAAACCTCACCAGCTGGGAAGAGAAAAAGTAGCTAGAAGCAATTCAGTCTCTGAAAAATGAAAGTGCTTTTTATAAAGGGAAAAAAATGGATTTCGGTAAAGCAATCAAGTTAGGGAAAGGCCATTTTGTTTTGTTTTTAATATTTTATTGCAGTTTTTTTTTTCGAGATTTTATTCATTTATTTTTAGAGAGAGGGGAAAGGAGAGAGAAAGAGAGGGAGAGAAACATTGATCACCTGTTGCTTCTTGCCCACCCCCAACTGGGGAGCTGGCCTGCAACCCAGGCATGTGCCCTGAACAGGAATCAAACCAGTGACCTTTTGTTTCACAAGCTGACGCTCGATCCACTGAGCCACACCAGCCAGGGTGGGAAGGGCCATTTTAGAGTAGATTGAAATTCCAGGAATCTGTTACGCATTTTTTAAACCAGACTCAACAGAAAAAACCCTGAGTCATGCCTCAGTTTGGCCGCAAGTGCCTGGTGAGTTCCTGTCGGCCTCAGTCTTCCCTCCTACAGAATGGGAATGTCACCGCACTGACACAGCCGGTGATGGAGTGGGTACTCCTGCAGCCTTGGAGGGAGGGAGGGCAGGCTCCATCAAAATGCAGACCACCATGTCAGGCAAGCAGGGAGGAGGAAGGGGGAAAGGAGGCCGCAGCCCATCTTAGCGTTGATTGGTTGAATCCACTGAGCCCACAGCCTAGGTCCTCAAAAGCCAGCAATGGCTCTGTGGGCCATGCAGCCTGGTACAGCCCAACAGCCCCCCTTCCACACAGTGGGTTTGGAGGCGTCATCCACCGGCTTCCAGTGGGAGGGCTCATGACACTCTCTTGACAGTGCGACTCCCTGGAGCCCCCGAGGACCCCAACATCTTTTAATCTCCTGCTCTGAGGTCCTAGGTAGGGAATTTTACTATGTGACTGTCAGCCGGTCGTCACAGTCCATGCCAGAGGTGATGGGAGGGAGCAGTGCCGGACTAGCGTGCCTCTGGGAGCAGCACCGGAGAGGCTTCTGTGGGACTGGAACGCCAGTTTCACGGGCGGGACGGTGGTGTCGTTTCCTTTGGTTTTTCCGTGCGGTGGCTCCAGTGGTGCTTAGTGTCTCTAACTGCATTCGAAACAATTTTGTCAGAGTGTATCGTGACAGCTCTTGTATCAGCGTGCATTAAAAAAAAATCAAAATTGGTGAATGTTTGTGCAGCCATTTTAATACTGAAGATACGCAATGTTTTTGGCATATTATGCTTTATTATTTCAAGAAAGTAAAAATGCAACTGAAATGCATAAAAAGATTTGTGCAGTGAATAGAGAAGGTGCTGTGACTGAACGTGTCAAAAGCGGTTTGCTAAGTTTCGTGCTGGAGATTTCTCGCTGGACAATGCTCCATGGTCGGGTCGACCAGCTAAAGTTGATAGCGATCAAATCAAAACATTAATTGAGAACAATCAACCTCCCACGTGGGAGATAGCCAACATACTCAAAATATCCAAATCAACTAAAGTTATTGGTGAAAATGACAAATGTGTCTTTTATTTTACGGAAAAAACCATATGGACCTCTTGGCCAAACCGATATTCTGTGTTCCTCTTTTACATCTCTGAGTGCAGAAGCTGGCAGGGAAGGGCAGGGTCAGCTTTATAGAATGATGGGCTTCCAGATAGAGGACCACCACGGCTCAATCCCATACACACCTACCGTGGAAAGACACCCTGCAATGTCCATAAATACGAAAACCAGACGGGATGGTGAGGTCTAACATTTATCGAGCACTTATCACGTGGCCGACACTGTACCAAGTGCTTTAAATGCGCGGTCTCAACCCTCACAGTGAACACTACATGGTAAGGACTGGTCGTCCCATTTTACAGACAGGGAAACTGAGGTGCCAACAGCCAGGCTAAAAAGCTAGTAAGTGCAGAGCTGGAATGTGGACTTCCTCTCTGCCATGCCTCCTTGTTCTAGTGCCTCCTTTAAAGAGAGATGGAAATGAATAAGATGCCTCTCTCTTCCCCATTGCTTAAAAGAAATGACCATCCTGACAACTATTCAGAAGAGGAAGAAAAAGCTTTATGGGCTTAGACAAAGGTCGCTCAAGTATACCAGTGGTGAGCTGTTACATCAAGGTCAATGTTCTTGGGATGTAGGTTTTTGTTGGGTTCTGTTTGAGAAACGGGTGTTGAGTGGTGTAAGGGTTAGTTCAGGGGGACCTATATTTAATGGGTACTGACTGTCGCTGGGGACAGAGATGAGGAAGGTGGGGTTCCTGTGGATGTCCCCTGACATGCAGACACAGCCAGGCCAACTCACAGTGTGAAGTGAGGTGGCCGGAGGTGGGCAGACAGCCCCTCATCTCTAGGACCTTCCCCGCACACCTTGGCAGATGGGCCCAAGGTCAGTGATTGTCATGGTCATGCTCAGCAAGGCGATGGGGTCACGCAGGAGATGGGATTGGCCTGTTATGCCTTTGAGCCCACATCTTTCCTGACTCAGATTTTGGCTTTTATCGGGCAGGTCCCACTGATCTGGGTCCTCAGCCTTGCTGGTAAATAGGGGAAAGTTCCCCAAAGGCTGATTTCCCCCCAATAGCAACTCAGAGATGGGCGTCACTTAGCGGAGATGCTCTCCAAAGAGGCATCCCCGGCCTCCGAGACTGGCTCCGTGACCACGGGATGCAGGGAGCGAAGCATTAACATAAAACCAGAAACTGGGAGGTTGCTTTTTAGTCCCTTGTCAGAGCTGAGAAAGACTTCAAAGACTCAACTGGTTCTTGGAGGTTTTTACACCAGGCGAGGGCAGCCAGCAGGGCCTGTGGGCAGAGGCCTCCTTTATTCCCTCTGAGGGTGTGGAAGGCGTGGTTCGCGGCCCAGTTCCTGCAGCACCAACCAGTCTTCTTATTTTGACCCCAAATTGGGGGCACAAGGGGTTTTCTTGTTTTCTGTTGTAAAAACAACTTTGCTTTTAGCTGCAACCTTTCAGAAGAACCCCAAGAACAAACCAATGTCATTTTGTTCTGACACTGATGAGATGCCATAGCAACTTAACTCTGGTTTATATTAGCCTGTGGTAGAACTGGTTTCATTATATGTCTGATGATCTTAATTAAGATCTGCCATACAGCCTCTCAAAAGGATAGAGGGTCGAGAAGAGAGCAGAACCCCGGAATGGCTTTAGAGAACATCTGAAGGGGCGGTCCAGAACAAGGCCAGCAGGTCAGGCAGGAGGCAGGCAGATCTGCGTTCACACCCCAGGCTGACCCTTACCAGCTGTGAGGTCCTGCGCTCCTTACTTGATCTAAAGCCACTTTCCTCACTGTAACGTGATCATGGTGGTCTCCACGTGTCCCAAGAGGCTGTGCTGGGATCTGAGCATTAGCCTAGGGGCACAAAGGAGACACAGTCGTGTGATGATAAAACTCAAGCTCAGAGAGAGCAAGTGAGTTGCCCGAGGCCACACAGCACACTAGTGACAGGACTGTGGACACCTGGTTCAGTGTTCTTTGCACATCAGCTGCTCTAAGTGATTTCATATATTGGACCCCAACTTCTTTCTCAAATTTCCCATTCCAGGGTTTCAGATAGGTTTCACTCACCTGCAGGGCCATCCTGCTATACTCAGCTTTCCGTGCCAAGCCAGGCAAGGTGGGAACAAGCAGTTAGAGAAGCTACAGTTCAAAGCAAGTGGGGAGAAAAATGATCAAGTTCCAGGCACAATCCTGCAGTGTCCACTAGATGGAGCCACACCTCTGCATTCACAGGCTCCCAATTCATTTATTTATTTATTTATTTATTTATTTATTTATTTTTTTTTTTTTTATTTTTCCTGGAGAAGACCATGAGTTGACTCATAAAGGAGGGATTGAGAAGACTCCTGCATTCACTCGCTCACTCACTCACTCATTCGGGCAATAAATAGTTGCTGAGCCTGTGCTCTGTGCTAGATGTGGCAATACAACAATAAACACTGTACTTGGAATCTAACTTCTCTGCTTCCGTAATGAGTCTCAGAGCCAGGCAACAACGACACCATGCATTCACTCCATCCTTAACAAGGGTCCACAGGGGTCATTTTCTGTTTCTTCCCCAAATACTGGTGTGGCCTGTGTTCTCCAGGCTCTGGGAATACTAAGACAGATCAGTCTGGTGAGGGAGACAAGCACCGACCAGTGCACACTCAGACTGCCCTGCGCCACAACTGATGTTTGCCAAAGGCTGGTTGGAGGAAACCGGGACTCCTCTTTAGGATCCTTTCAAACAAAAGCAAGTCATTTCTCCTTTGGCATCCTGAAGGGGGAGATCAAAACCCTTGCCCTGCCCATCCTGTCTCTGCTTCTGGTGAACCAAGGGATCCATCCCCGCCCCTTCAGGGATCCCTGTTATGCCCGGTAGGTGGAGCATGAGATGGCAGGGAGGAGACTGATTTCATTTCAGCTGGGGCTTTGGTGAAAGCCTTCACTCTTCCCTGGGCACACAGTTTTCTGCCTTCCTTTCCAAAAGAGGCTGTGCGGACAAAAGAGAGAAGCACACGAGACTGATGCCAGAAGACCCGCTCTGACCCCATTCTTGACCTTTATACGATCTATGGTCATGCATGGGTCCCATCCTTTTTCTGGGTCTCGGTCTTCGCATCTGTAGCAGATGAAATACGGCCGCAAATTTTTTACAGACCTCCCATCGGGAGACGGCGTCTTTCCCCATTCCTTCAATCCCACAGTCAGCCACCCTCCAGGGGTGTCCAAACTTGGCATGTCTCTGGGCCACACTGGAAGAAGACTTGCCTTGGGCCACAAATTAAATACATCGTGACACATAATCACAAAAAAATCTCCATGTTTTAAGTAAATTTACGATTTTGTGCTGGGCTGCATTCATAGCCATCCTGAGCCACATTCAGCCGGGGGGGTGGGGGAGGCCACAGGGTGGACACCCCTGCTCTAGTCCAAGTCACCTCATCCTCCCCCTCAGTTAGCCATGTGCTGGCCTACAGATGGTTCTCCCCAGTCACTCTGTCCTCCATCATGTACTCCACACCAAGGAGATCAAATGACATGAAAACGTAAGTTAGAGCATGTCATTTGTCTGCCACCTACCCCCCGGTATAGGGCAGCCTCCCTTCCCTGAACTGCAAGACCGGGCACCATCTGGCTCCCCGCCAGCGGTCTGCCTGTCTCCTCCTTGTTCACACTGCTCCTGCCTCACGTCTGGGATTGGCACCCGCTACCACACAGCTGGTCATCTGGAGAGAGACTGGAGCCAAAATCCAGGGAAGAACTTGAGTTGGCAAGCTTGTGGGATTGAAGTTTCACTGCAAGATAAACACTAAAGTGTTGCCCGGAAGTGAGGGGGAGAAAGAAAACAAGTCCTGGGACCTTGGGAAAGGAGTTTCCCTATAGTTTCTGGTGGAAGTTCAATGGTCAGAGACCTCGGCCATCACTGCCGCAACTGGACAGTGGAGAGGGTGAGCAAGTTGCCGGGCAGGGTGCTGCAACCACATTTGCTTGCACATCTTAGTTCCCCCTAGACTATCCAGCTCTGATGCTCCACTGCAGCATAAACCCCTCGGCTGGGAAGGACCGTGTCGTATTCGTCTTCGCAGCTGTTTCCCAAATGGACCTCTGCACCAAATCACAGAGAAAGTGTTTGGTGAACATCATGAGCACCAGTCCTTGCCAGCCCCCTTCAGGCAGCAGCACCCCATTTTCTCCTGGAGAACCTTCCCTTTCCCATTCTCGCTCACATGCTCCCTGTAAGAACTGGCTCCCTCCCTGGCACCAGAGCTGGATGCCTAGCCCAGATCTAGCCAAGCAAAACGCCACTTTCTCCTGTGACTGGTTCAGGAATGAGCAAGCGACCATGCAAGATCGGGGAAACAGATGATACAGACAGAAGTGAGGATAAAGGCATGTGCTTTCATTCTAGGCTGCAGCGGTGAGGGAGAGGTCAGATCCCCATGACATGGTTTAGGCCCCTGAATCCTGCTGTGTCTGAAGCCATTTATGTCTCTGGATTCTCGAGTCATCTAAGCATATTAATCCCATATCTTGCCTAAGGCAGTTAGAGTTGGGTGATCTGTCACTTGTGTCCAAAAGAGCCCTGACAGATGAAGAAATGAATGAAAGAATCTTCCAGAAGACTGTGCCATTGGGGAAGAATTCTGTGCAAGGATTCAGGACAGTGTCTTGCCATTTACTATTTGACACTCGGCAAACTGCCTAATGTCCTTGGACGTCAGTTTCGAACTCTGGTATTATCATTTGTTCAACAAATATTTATTGGCATTTATGGTGCCGGGCACCCTGCTAGGGGTTGCCTCTACTGTGGTGACAAAATCCTTCATGACCCTGATGTGATATGTGGCCATGCATCAGTCACACCCTTTTCCTGGGTCTCAGTCTTCTCGCCTGCAGCAGATTAAATACGGCCTCATGGTTTCTGTTCTCAGGAAAATGCAAGTGAAGTTCAGTTCCAGAAAAGTAAAGTTTCATCGGGGTACACCTGATTTTGTCACTGTAAAATCTGTTTCTAGCACTAGGTAACTGGTAGCTGTTACTATTTCTTCAACTCCTTATTAGCTAACAGTATAGGGTTAACGGGAGGAGGGGAAAGAAACTGAGCCTAGGACAATGGGGGAGGGGGTACCGCAGACTTCACTTCCTTCCCAGACACAAGGCCAATCAGAAGTAATGCGTGTGAGCCTGACTGCACACGGCACTGAGCTGCGGGTGGAACGAGAGCCTGGCGAGGGCCCGAGTCCAGTCCTCCAGGATCAATAGTCCCAACGACAGCCAACACGCTACCAAGTGCATTTCTGGGGGAGCCTCTGACACAGAGACTTTCAGGAGTCCAATGTGCTCATCAGTATTCATGAGAATCAGACTAAGACATGGCATTGAAGTTCGATCTCTTCCCATTCTTTTTATGAGGAACTAAGAATGCCAGCTGCGGTTGGATTTGCATTTTTAAATGGAATTCGCACCTTGGGTTGAAGTTGCAGGAGGTCAGCTACACGCCCAGTAAAAGAAAGTAAATTTAGCAGGTCCTCCATAACCAGAATCCTATTTTATCCACCTTCTATTATTACTTTATTCATCCATTTCACAAATATGTGTCATAGGCATTATCATAGAACAGCAGCTGGCTCGTAAGAGAGTAGCTGAAGATGGGAACAGTCCCAGAGGCAAATATCTCGAACACAAGCCCCCTCTCATGTACCAGGTGCACACACCTGGCTGAGCCCAGCCAGAGGCTAATACATCAGCCTCTGCTCATAACGCAGCTCATGTGCTCTTTTCTAAACACAGCAGGGGCTCTTGCCTGTTCCGTTTAATATCACTGTATAGAAAAATGACCTCAAAACCTAGTGATTTGGTACCTAATGCCATTGAACTATACAATAAAATGATTAAAGTGGTACATTTTATGTTATGTATATTTTACCATAATAAAAAAAATATGGAAGGATAAAGAAAGTTAATGGTTTGAAACAACCACTTACCTCACAGACTCAGGGGGTCAGACTTTTGGGCAAGGCACAGTGGGGAGGGTTCGTTTCTGTTCCCATGGCTGGGCCTCAGGAAAACGCGAAGGCTGGGAGTGAATCCGTGTCTGGGCACTGAAATCAACTGAAGGCACTTTCATTTACATGTCTAGGTTCACTCAAAATCGAGGATTGTCTACTAGAGCACCCACATGTGACCCTCCACATGGTTTGGCTTCTTCGCAGCATAGTGGCCTCAGGAGTCAAACCTTTTACGTGGTAGCTCAGAGCTTCAAATATGAGAGTGTAAGAAAAAAAAAAAAGAAACGCCTGCACCCCATTTATGACCTAACATCAGAAGTATCACTTCTGTCATACTCAATTGGTCAAATTAGTCATAAGCCTACCTAGATTCAAGGTCAGTGGGTGGGTAGAATTAGATTCCATGGGGAAATACCAAGATCACATAGTAGAAAAACACGTGTGAAGGAAGATAATGTTTTAGCCATTTCTGAAAAGGGGAGTCTGCTACACCACCTTCCTAAAGGAGCCGAAAGTAAAGAAGCCATAGAATCAGTTTAGGGAAACAGCACCAGAAGAGGCCCCAAAAAACATAATCTACTTTACCAAAGAATTAGCAACTCACTCCTGAGATGATCGCTCCTCAGGCTGGCAGAGTGCCAAGGGCATCAGCCTGAGTGTAAACAGTTGGTGTTTAGTTACATTTCTCTCAGTTCCTGCCTGTCTGTGTGTGACCTCACGTAGTAGGGCTTTTCACCACTGGGCACCTTAACTTCCTCATCTTTAGTAAAAGGCAAAAGACTTAATACGACCTGAAGAGAAACCAGAGTATACCTTCTTCATCTTTAAAATGAAGGTAATTCTTGATCATGTTTCATCAGTGTTGTTGTGAGAACCAAGTAACATATATGTGAAGACGAATTTGTTGCAAAAATGTCCACGAATTGACCCCGCAGGTGGACAGCCCACTCTGACGATACAACTGGGAAAGACCATGTCCTGCCAGTTTATCGTTGCCACCGCTCTTTCCCCCAGCAACCACTCTCCTGTTTCTGCTTGTTTGTCTCAGAGGTAGGAGAGACAGATGGAGCTCAGAGAGGGCAAAGGACCTGGACAGGGTTACACAGACAAGAAAGAGATCAAAACCCTGATCTTTCTGGGATGCTAAGACTTTCCATCCTTGAGCCACTGACATTTTTAATAGATGACTTTGACTAGCTGACAAGCATGACACAAATTATAACCAACATCTAGAGTCACTGTATCTGGGTTTATATCCTAGCTACACTACTCACTAGCTGTGTGACCCTAGGAAAAGCAATTAATGTGTCCCCACGTGTAAAATGGGAATAAGACTTCCCTCACAGGATTAAGAAGTAAGCAAATTAACATAAGGCACTTAACACAGCGCCTCCCAGCAGGCACTTTGTGTTTGCTGCTGCTAAATCACCACCGTACACTTAACCTGTAATAGGTGCTAAATGTCTTAAGGTGAGGAAGTAACATCCAAGAAAATAAAGAAATGTAACGACAGAAGTATCTCTTTGAAATGACAAATTCATTTTAGAGAAAGCTTTTTTTTTTTTTGGATTTTATTTATTTTTAGAGAGACGGGAAGGGAGGGAGAAAGAGAGGGAGAAACATCAATGTATGGTTGCCTCTCACATGGCCCTCACCTGGGACCTGGCCTGCAACCCAGGCATGTGCCCCAACTGGGAATCGAACCGGGGCCCTTTGGTTCCCAGCCCGCGCTCAATCCACTGAGCTACACCAGCCAGGGCTAGAAAAAGCTTTTTTTAAAAACACCCACAAATTACCATTTATCAGCTTGGTCTACGAAACTGCAGGCAAAATAAATGTCGGAGGAAACCTGCCTCTGACCCCTAAAGCTCCAATTTTATTTACTGCCTCCACAAGCTCGCTGACACCGTCACAGGTTGGACAGTCCAGAAAGGACCATTCAAGGCACACCCAAATAGTACAGTGCACGTGGATTCCTCGCCCCGATGCTTCCGCCTCCCACCTTCGCCCCACTCCTTTCCCAGAGGCGCCTTCAAATGACGTCAGACGCGTCCGCCGCCGCGGGAAACCGTGTCTGCGCCTGCGCTCCGGGTTTTCCTCCCGGGCGTGTGGGCCAGAGGGCGGCGGGTGTCCCAGTCCCGGTGGGGCTGAGTGTCTAGCGTGAGGCATTCCTGAGCTGAGGACCATGAACCGCAGCCGCCAAGTGACGTGCGTGGCCTGGGTCCGCTGCGGCGTGGCCAAAGAGACGCCGGACAAGGTAAGGCCTGGTCGTTCACAGGCCCGGGGAGCGACCTCTTTCAGCGTCCTGGGTTAGCTGGGAAACCCTGATCGGGACACGCGGCGCTGGTCTGGCTCTTGTGACTGGGCGGGGTGGAGTCGCTTTGGGCCTTATTTTCGTGACTGCGGTTGCAGCTCCGAGGACCCGGGGAGTCTGGGGCTGCACCTCGTCAGGGTCCCTTCCCCCCAGGCAAGCCCCACCCCCAAATTCGCGCAAGCTTGGACCTCCTGAGTTGGAAGGGAGCAGGCTGTTGCTCTGGGAAATCCCACCCCCGCCCCCGAAAAAAGCCTTTTGACAGCCCCTCAGCTTCAGCCACACCCTAGTGCGGGTTCAGGATTAGGGGAATCGGGAGCACTTAGGTGCAACTCCACTTTCCATTCCTGTGCTCGGCGTTCGGAGGAATAAACAGGATGAAAGCTATGGTATAGAAAAACTGGCGTGGTCACTGCTTGTCCCGAGGCTGGGAATTAAGTTAGGAATTTCTTGCAGTAGTTCTAGTGAGCTGTTGAAGGGGCAGCGGGGATGAGAGGTAGACGTGGAGCATGAGAGTGGGGTCGGTAGCAGAGATGAAGATTACGTAGGTTATTCAACAGATACTTACTAGGCGCTTTCTGCGTGCCAGGCATTGTTCGGGTTAAGTCTCTGAATGTATGAAGTTGATCTGCGCGTATATAATATGTCCATGGGAATAAGTGCTGTGAAAGAAAGGAAGGAAGGGGGAGGGGAGTTGGTATTGAAGAGTGCCATTTGGTGATTTTTTTTCCCATTGACATAACTGGGCTGGTGATGACAGACAAGAAGGGTGATAGAAGTGTAAGTGGTTCGGATGTGGAATTAGCAGTCATGAGGGATTGGACTCACAACAATGGATGTAAATTCCTCAGAGCACAGACTCTTTTATTCATCATTGTCTCTGGTGTTTGGCTCACAGTAGATACTCAATGCATAAGTGTAGAATAGGGACTGGAAATTATCTCATTAAAAATTATTGAGGGCACTAAAAGATTGTTATTAAAGGGGGGGCATGTAGCCCTTCAAATACTTACTATAACCACTTGGAGATCTTCAGGAAGTGCTGATGCCTGTGCCCTGCCCCCAAGTATTGTGGTCTGGAGTATAGCCTGAAATTAAGATTCCCAAGTGATTCTGATGTGCAGACAAGTTGGGAACCATTGCTTGAAGAGTTTATAGAAAGAAAAGATTGAATTTATTCTACAAAATACTAGAAAGGAAAACGCAGGCCATTAAGAGAAATTAGAAAAATTAGTATTGTTTAATTGAAGAACTTTTAGTTTCTGGAGCTATCTGACAATGGAGTGTTAACCCTTGAGAGGATTTCCTTATTGCTAGAGGTGGTTTGCTATAAGCTGGGTCGTTCGTTTGTTCGTTCATTTGTTCATTCATTCATCAAGCATCCCTGCCATGAGATGAACACTGAACTGTGTGCTTAGGCACATAATGACAAGTCAGTTTCTGTCTTCGAGGAGCTTACAGGTTGGCAGTGATAGGGGTGTTCCAAAAGTTACTGAAGCATTGATTGTGTGGAGAAGTGCCCGTTTTGAAGCAGAGAATGACTTCATTTTTCAACAGGATGTCCAAATGGAGAGTATAGGCAGTCAGGAACATGGAACTGGAGTATAGGGCTAGAGAAGGGAAAGTTTAGCGTAATCAGTGCAGAGGTGATAGTCTTAGCCTTGACAATGAATGAGCTTTGTGAGGAAATTCCAGCACAGTGAGTGAGTACTTGCTGGTGATAACAGGGAAAAAAGCAGAAGACCAATGCAAGGGAAAATGGAGAAAAGTGACCAAGAAGGAGTCAGAATAATTGGAAGAAAACAAGATGGGCCACCATAGAAGCCAGTTTATACAAATCAGCCTTCTTGGAACAGACTGGAGAGAATAAGAGTAGGCTGAACGTAATTTTTAAACAGCTTTAGAGGAGAATGGATCTTAATTGCAAGAACCTGTGAAAACTCCAATTATGGTAATTTAGAGAGTCTGGATTGACGTTTGATTTTTTTGGTCAGAAAGTTATATTTTACATTAATTTGCAACTTCTTTTTAATTCAAAGACTTACAATGATTTCTTTACCAAAATCTTAATGAAATTGTTTGCTGTCTTGTAGGTAGAGCTTAGTAAAGAAGAAGTAAAACGTCTCATTGCTGAAGCAAAGGAGAAATTACAGTAAGTGCAGGCATGTCGGTGTCTGTAGTGAAGTCCAGATGAAACTCTGGTCTTAAACAAGGATGGCAGCGTGGTCTTGTTATTGGAGAGTACCGTTTGGGTGATTTTTCTTTCCATTGGCATAGAGAAGAAGGCGGCAGTGAGGAGGAAGAGACAGGGGACCCTTCAGAAGATGGCATGCAGAGTGCACGGACCCAGGCACGACCAAGGGAGGCCTTGGAGGACGGCGACCCAGAGGGCGATAGGACGCTGGAGGAGGACGAGCTGGCCGAGTACGAGTTGGATAGATATGATGAGGAAGGTGGTCCAGGTTAGCCTCACTTGCTTGTTCTGGTATTTAATCACAGACTCAGTGCGTTAGACCATGCTTCTAGGGTTCCAGAGCTTTACTCTGAGGGTTTGTGGTCCTTTATGAGTCACATCATCTGGCTCAAGGCTTGGGCAGACAAAATGTCTCCTAAATCAGTTTAGAAAATAAGCTCTAACCCACTCACCTAATGTCTTTAAAAAAATTAGTATTGTATATTATTTTATTGGAAGTAGAGGGTATAATAATCTCTGATGCATTTTTTTCTTCATCTGCAATGAGAGGAGCTATTACCTCCATTTTACAGAAGAGAAAACTGAGGCTTAGGAAGATGGCGTGACTTTCCCAGTGACACAGAACTGGTGAACAGTGGGGTTTGGTTTGAACATCGTCTGGCTCTGAAGCCTTCCTTTTAGTACAGATGCTCCTCAACCTCCGATGGGATTACGTCCCAATAAACCCATTGAAAATTGAAAAGTATTTTAATTCAAAAATGCACTTAATACACCTACCAAATGTCGTAACTTAGCCTAGCTGGTTTCTAGTGAATGGGTATCACTTGGCGCCATCAGAAAGTTGAAAAATTGTAAGTCACACCATCTGAAGCCAGGGGTCAACTGTGTACTTCAGTACGCAGGGCATTTTTTCCCCTGGTCTCCGGGTTGTGACTCTCGTGCCAGGACAGAGCGCTATGCAATACAGAGAGAGGAAGAGTCTTCAGCCAACCTGAAGGGGCTGGGTCACAAATGCTCCTAATAACCTCCGCGCCTGCAGGTCACTGGCTCTGTCTTTTCACATCCGGTAGAAATTCCCATGTCTGTTGCTTATCAGCCCTATGTCCTTAAAATAACTTCCCCTGACAATTAAAAGTATCTTCCTTTTCCTGAGTTTTATGTTACTTGGGGTCAACTCTGTGTCGCCCTGGCAAAAAGAATGCCATTTTGTGGTAAGTTTAGTGAAAAAAGCCTATAATAACCCCTCTTTTCAGATTCATAAGGCAAATTAGCATATCAGAGGTTCTGAGAAATCTTGCAATAAAGAAACCCATTTAACTTAGTGAAACCCATCATTTTTCAATTTCATTTGACTAGGGAGCTCTTACTCTATGTTGATGCCAGTGTTTTAGGATAATTGCATTTCCAAGGCCTAAAGGCCACCTCTCCAGCAGTTTCAAATAATGATCACAAGGAGCAAGCTAGAGATTCTGAGCAGAGTTCAAGTATCTTCGAAGGGAGTTTCACATTTTGATTTAATTCTTTTATTGGAAGATTATGAATTCTAAGACTATCACATATGCATTCCAAGGTCAAATAAAATGGTTCCTAAATGTCTGTTTATCATTGTCCACTATTTCCTTTCCCAGCTATGGGCGATCCAGAGTCAGCTATGAAGTGGACAGTGGGGTCTAACTCTGAAGATAGGGTGCCATGGAAAGAACACTCTTGTCAGAATGACTCTTTGATTCATTGCAGTTTATGAATTCTTACAGATACTGAAACTCTTGGTGAATCTCTCTTGGGTCTTACAGTCTATGGGAGTAATGATCAAGACCCTTATGTGACCCTGAAAGACACGGTAAATATTCACGTGGTGTTTCCGATTCTCCCTGAGTGTTGGACAGACCCCACTGAGTAGCTGTCTGCCTCTGGTCCATGACTTCTTGTCTCTCCACTTAGGAGCAATATGAACGCGAGGATTTCTTGATTAAGCCCAGTGACAATCTCATAGTTTGTGGTAGAGCTGAGCAGGACCAGTGCAATTTAGAGGTACATGGTAAGTGGAACACTTTAGCCCTTGCTAAAAGATTCTAGTCTGTTTTAGTGATGGCAAGATAATAACCGTAGCAGTTACTTTTACAGATTGTTAGACATCAGATCCTGCCTTCCCTCATTTGTGTTTGTTACATGGTTAAATTCTACACAGATGCAGGTTTCCTGGTTATTATGTCTGGTCAAGTGTAGTCTGTCACTTTGGTGCCCAGCTTTATTTATGGACATAGGTCTCCGGGAGGGTCTTAACATGGGTTTTTAATCTTTCATTTAAACATTTTTGCCATTTTTCCACTTTTTGCCCTCATTGGAGAAAACCTGGATGTAAAACTATACAAAAATATAAGAAAAACATATATTCCCATCATTGACAGGTAACGTCTTAACCTGGCTTTATACTCCAGTCTCCTTTCTGGCTGCTTTTTCTTTACATGGCAAAGAATACTCAATAGACAGGTTTTTATCCTACTTTTTTTTTCCACAGAGTCACTTCAAATATTTCCCTTTTTGTAGTACATTTTATTTTCTTCATAAAACTTCTACACAGAAGCCTGCATTTCTGTTTATAAAGGAACCACAATATCTTGGTCACGTCTCAGTTCCCTGGGAGTGTTTGTGTGGAAACCAGAGGTGACTACTTTGACTCTGGAGTGGGCAACAGTTTGAATTTTTCAATCACACTTTAATGTTGACGTTAATTAATCAGCAAACATTCATTGAATGGCTGTTTTCTTGCCCTTTTGTGTCTCCACACACATCCTCAGACAAGTCCGTCCTTGCCCAGAGACCCTCCTTCCCCGGCTCTCTTCCGTTTATGTCTTAAAATTGTGAAGCCTCAGTGAGATCACCAGGCTAAAGCCTGTTACAGAGAGCACAGTTTGAAAATTAAAACCTTTAAATTTAATGTTTATGGGCATCCAGGTTATTTTGTCATTTATTCTATTAGGTCGAATTTCTGTAACTTCAGATCTTTAAGGCTGCTTACAGGAAGTCTTATGAATAGGGTGTTTTGTCCCATTGTGATCTATCTGTAAAATAAAGCTTTAAATTGCAGATATTTCAACATGAAGTTATTCTAACTATCTTCGAACTTCTGTATTTCACATGAAAACACGTTGATGACTTTTTTTTTTAAGATTTTATTTATTTATTTTCAGAGAAGGAAGGGAAGGAGAAAGAAAGGGAGAGGAGCATCAGTGTGTAGTTGTCTCCCGAGCACGCCCTCCTGAGCCTGCAACCCAGGCCTGCGCCCTGAGCGGGAATCAAAGCAGCGACCCTTTGGTTCGCAGTCCAGTGCTCAATTCACTGAGCCATGCTGGCCAGGGCCATATTGGTAACATTTTAAAAAGACCAATCTTGATTTCAAAGAATTAAAACTGCGGTTTGTCATCACTGATTTTTATACATTGTTGTGTGAGAACTTACTGTGGTCATTCCTTCGAATTTAGTGAGTATCAGAGAGGACTAGAGAAGTTAAAGTAAAGCAGTTGTATCCCTACTTCCTCCTAAGTTAGGTCATTAAAGACGGACATTGTTTCGATGTGGTATGGAGCCCCGGGCTATCCAGCACTGACTAATCAAGAATATTTTCAAAATTGCATTCTAAAGTTGATTTGAATATGATCTGGTATAGTTAAAATTAGGAGATTATTTTAAAGCATCATCATCGTCTTTATTTAAAATGTAGGCTGAATACATCGACTGTAGCTGAGGTTCTTATAGGAGCACAAGCTAATCATTTTGAACATTCATCCTCATCCTGAGTGATGTGATAGGACATTACATGGAACCGGCTGATCCCAGGATCTGTCCCAGAAGCAGAAATCTGAGGACTTAAAATCTTTAGGCTATAGTATTAACATTTCTTCTAACAAAAAGCATGTTTGGGGAACATTTCGGACTATGGGGGCTCTGGTTAATCAGTGCTTCACTATGTAATTTTTAAAAGACTTTTTAGTCATTCTGTTTTAACAGTGTTTTTGCTTTAAGATTGTATTTATTTTTAGAAAGGAGAAGGGAGGGATAGAAACATCAATGTGTGAGCGAGAAACGTTGATTGGCTGCCTCTGGCACACCCCCAGCCGGGACCTGGCCTGCAACCCAAGCAGGTGCCCTGACCAGGAATCAAACCAGTGACCTTTCGGTTTGCAGGAGAGTGAACAGCTCACTGAGCCACACCAGTCAGGGCATAAACTTTGTTTCAATATTTATTAAGTAATTTTACCAAGCATTTAGATTTCTAAATATATGTACCTCTCTTCAGTCCTCCTGTTTTCTATTTGTTCTTCTCAACTTAAAACCAGATAAACCTTTAAAAGGTAAAGTAATAATTGCAGTCGTGCCCTGCTTAATGAGGGCCATATGTTCTGAGAAATGCACCATCAGGCGGTTTTGTCGTGCATACATCACCGAGTGCACGTCACAAACCCAGGCATAGCCCGTTGCTCCCAGCCTGCAAGCCTGTGTACATGTTACTGAACAAAACAACGCAAAATTAAATCAGGCACAGGAGGAAATGATGCAGTTGAGAGATGCAGTAAACCAGAAATATGTGAGGCTGCTGCCGGATTAACAGAGCATGCTGTTTTACATTGGAGGTTTTGTAGGAAGTAGAAAGAGTAATGATAAGAAGTATAGTAAGTACAGAAGCCAGTAACAGTCGTCATGATGGTCAAGTATTATGTACTGTACACAATGCACGCACTACTTTTATCCGGCGGGCGGTGCAGTAGGTTTGTTTACACCAGCATCACCACAGACGTGAGCAGCGCATTGCACTGCAGCGTTACGTGCCGCCCCAGCGTCACTAGGTGATAGGAATTCTTCGCCTCCATTGTAATTTCATGGAACTGCTCTGGAATGTGTGGTCTGTCGTTGGCTGAAATGCCATTCTGCAGCATGTGGCTGTATTCCTTATGGAGACCGTGTGCGTGTTTATTTCATGGAACGGGTGAACCAGAGAGAGGATGGGACCGTGTTCGCCAGTGAGCAAGCAGATGGTGTGTCCAGGCAGAGAGCACCTCTCTGCCAGCGTTCTTGTTCCCTGTTAGGGCACAGCAGGCGATGGAGGTCTGACATGTGCAGACATTTTGCCTGGCAGTGACAGCTTAGGAATCTCCTTCCATGTCATCAGATACGTTTCCTTTCAAGCATGTGCCGCCTGCGGGTTCAACAGGGGGAGTCTGTTCTTTTGCGTGGGATGTGATTTCTTATTCCGGTGCATTAAAGTCTCTTTTCCCCATCTTTGCAGTTTACAATCAAGAAGAAGATTCTTTTTATGTACACCATGACATACTGCTGTCTGCGTACCCTCTTAGTTTGGAGTGGCTGAATTTTGACCCCAGCCCCGATGACTCTACTGGTAATTGGAAAGCTTGAGCTTGCACGATGGTTCCTAGCCCTGTGTGTTTCTCCTGGCCACACAAGCTGTGTGTTCTGTATGAGTGTTTTCAGAATTACTGGTGTTTTATGGAGCTGTAGTTATGTAATTGTTAAAACACAGTCACTTGATTGTTTGGGGCCTGTATGTCTCTACCCTTGACACACGCAGAGAACGGCCTGAAAGCATTTTGGGCTGCAGAACTGTGTGATGGTCTCATAAAAACCCAGTGTAAAATGGCATGGTGTGTCTGATGTTATCAGCTAGAATCTAGGGGCATGACCTTTTTCAGGAAACACCGATTAAAACCAAAATGAGGAGAGAATTGGGTTCTCATGTTAGTCTTTTTAGCCAGAGCTGCATAGTATTGGTTGCCCTGTCCTGTTTCCTCTTAATATGGGTGAAATCTGAGAATACTCGTAACCTTACATCTCATTTACAAAGCTCATTCACGTTCCTGATTGATCAGGTCCTCATCCTCACAGTGAGAACGTGGGAGGGCTTTTTGTTCCCATCAGCTAAGCAGGACCCTGGGGCCAAGTCCTGGGCTCCTGTCACTCAGACTGTGGCCCGAGAACCGAGCAGCCCAGCACTGGCATCGGGCTGGTTAGAAAGGCAGCCGTGGGCCCCGCCCGAGACCTGAATGGTCTGCATTTTAACAGCACTCGGCAGGTGTGTGCAGACAAGTTAGAGAAGCTGCTCCAAGCCATTGCTCAGTTTACTCCGCATGTTGTGTATTCCATCAGCAGTAATTTTATTGTAAGTCATAATCCATCATTTCCTCCTGCAGGAAATTACATTGCCGTGGGCAACATGACCCCCGTCATTGAAGTGTGGGACCTTGATATAGTGGACTCTTTAGAGCCAGTCTTCACACTCGGAAGTAAGCTGTCCAAAAAGAAGAAAAAGAAAGGCAAGAAGGTGAGCAAGTTAATAGATATTTAAATGCCAGTGGCAAACAGATAAGTGTCCTGGGGTTAGGGGGTAGAGGGACAAGATCATACACTTTTTCAGTTAGCTACTTTTGGTGTCTAATTGAACAGTCCAGATAGTTAAAAAATGACGGTTTTTAGTTTCAAAATGCCTATCAAAGGAAAAATTGATTTCTGCATAAAACCTGTGGACACAGTATTCATCCTTATACAAAACAATTTACTCTCAGATACTCATTTATAGTAACTCTTCACACTAATATCCTTGATTTGAACTTTTAAAAAATTCCTGTTTAACCTTGAGTATATTGAATTCTAAATATCTATATATTAATTCCTGTAGCTTTTATTTATTTTTAAATTGTATTTATTCATTTTTAGAGAGAAGGGAAGGGAGAGAGAAAGAGGGAGAGCGACATCAGTGTGTGGTTGCCTCTCACACACCCCCTACTGGGGACCCAGCCTACAACCTAGGCATGTGCCCTGGCTGGGAATCAAACCGGTTGCCCTTTGGTTCACAGGCCCGAGCTCAATCCGCTGAGCTACACTAGCCAGGGCTAATTCCTGTGGCTTTTAAACTGGTAGATTTTGCAGAGGGGAAGAATTATAGCACGTAGGTTAGACAACTATTGTTTCTTTTCTAAAGAATATTTATCATTGCTCTCTAAAGTTAATAGGAAGACAAGGTGTTTCCTTTTCTTAGTTTTCAGGTTTTATTAAGATCAGAGCAGTAAACCCTGGTCAGGTGGCTCAGTTGGTTGGAACATCATCCTGTACACCAAGAGGTTGTGGGTTTGATCCCCAGTTAAGGCTCATATGGAGGGCAACTGGTCGATGCGTGTGTCTCTCTCTCTGTCTCTCTTTCTTCCTTCCTCCCACCCCCTCCCTCCCCCTCCCTCTCTCTCCCCCTCTCTTTCCCCTGCCCCCCTCAAAATCAGTAAACATATCCTTGGCTGAGATGTACAGAAAAAGAACAGTAGTCTTAAGATTTAAAGAATCTTTCAAATAAACATGACTTTTATTTTGGGGGGAATTTAATACACAAAGTAATAAAATTAAACAATAATTGCAGAGTTCTTCGGCGGAAGGGCATACCGATGCTGTCCTGGACCTTTCCTGGAATAAGCTGATCAGGTAAAGAGAATGAACATTGGCAGACTTGTTAAGGACTGTGACCGCTGTGATTCAGCCACATGCCCGCCTTGTAGTTGTGGGTCTTTGTGTCCATGTCTGTCTTTTCTCTCCTGCAGTGCACACTCACGTGGCTTCCAGGTTTAGGTGTGAATAATGTTGCTGTTTTCACAGACGTGAACAGCATGGGTGTTCAAGTATGTGTTAGAGTCTCTGCTCTCAGGTCTTTTGAATAAACGTACCCAGAAGGGAAATTGTTGGGTCATAATTCTGCTTTTACCTTTTTGCAGAACCGCCGCCCTGGTTTCTGTAGCGGTTGCTCCCTTTTCCATTCTCACACGGTTCCAGTGTCTCCCCGCTCTTGCCAGCACTTGTTCCTTTTGTTTCTGGTTGGTTTTCAAAGTAGCCATCCTTACGGTTGCGGAGTGGTATTTCATTGTAGTTTTGATTTGCATTTCCTTCATGATTGGTGATATTGAGCATCTTTTCAAGTGCTTATTGGCCACTTGTATATCTTCTTTGGGAAAATGCCAATCAAGTTCTTTGCCCATTTTAAATTGGGTTGTTTTTTTGTTTGGTTTTTTTTTTTGTTTGTTTTTTGTTACTGAGTTGTAGTTTTTAATGTATTCTTTGGTATTAATCCCTTACCAGGTTTACAAATATTTTCCCCCATTCAGTGGGTTGCCTTTAACTGTTGATGGTGTCCTTTGCACAGAATTTTTAATTTTGATATAGTCCAATTTATTTTTGTTGCCTGTGCTTTTCATGTTACATCCAACAAATTATTGCCAGATTCATTGCCATGAAGCTTTTCCCCCTAGAGTTCTATAGTTTTAGTTCTTAGGTCTTTGGTCCATTTTGAGAGAACTTTTGTATGTGGCGTAAGAGGAGGGTTCGGCTCCATTCTGCATGTGGCATCCTCAGAGTCTTTCTGCTGACCCGGAGACAAGTGTCACCCCTAAAGCCGTTTTCCTCGTAGCATAGTGGGTTTGAGGGAGGGCAGGAGAGGTCAGCGTTAGGTGGAGTACAACTTACTTGAGGGGTGAGAACAAACTGGGTCACTCAAGACATATTTACTGAGGGTTTTCATGACACTGGACACTTTGTAATTGTATTCTAAGGGTGCCAGAGTGCCAGTTTACCAAAGGATATCCTGTCATCTTGTTTGTGTTCAGACTTCTTCAGAGTTACAGCCATTTGGGGAAATGGACCTGAGAAAGTTGTTCAGGTCAGTATTTCCCAAACTTAGCTGCAGATCAGAGTCTTCTGGGTAACCCTTTAGGATAAGTTCCTGGGCTCGAATCCCCAAGATTGAGTCAGTAGATCTAGAGCAGAGGCCAAGACCTGTTGGGGCTTTTTGTTCGTTTTGTTTGTAAGCTTCCACAGGTGAGTCTGATGCTGCCGGGCTAAAAGCAGCTGTTAGGGCTTTGTCGGAATTGGGCCTGGTCCTAACTAAATGGCAGATCAGTAAGAGATCTAACCATGAGTGTGCCATGCTTTTAGGAACCCGCTCTTACCTACAAATCTAAACTGTCACACTAATTACGTATACTCAATTCTTACAGCAGCTGTTACTTTGAGTAACTGAGAGTTCATCCTTAATGGAACCCCTGTCAGTATTCCAGCTGACTCATCGATTCCTTTCCTGGCCTCAGCTCCCTGGTTTCACTTAGACCCTTATCAGCACCATCCTGCTGCGTCTGCACTCACCTCTGATCCAGTGCCACACATTTCTTTGTTCCTTAACTCCTCTTTCTCAATTTCGACCTGCGTTCTCCTTCCCCCTTTCCTTACTGAAAAGGTGCAGAGTGCTTGGAAATACTTCCCATACTGCGATGCATAGAGTTTGGGATTGCGGTGAGAAGTAGCATGTTGACATTGGTACCTTGGTTTCTGGTAAAATACTTCCAGGAACAAAGTGCACATTCTCTGCTAATTCACACTTGTTGGAGTGCTTTTGGGGTGTAGTATCCAGAAGTTTTGGAGAGTTTTTTGATTGTTTATTTTCAGACTTCATTCGTTGTTAAGCTTCATACAGTAAGAACTTCAATGTGGGAGGAATCTCAGTCAGATGTTTTTGGAGTAACTAGGATGAAAAATGTACTGTGAAATTTTAACTTTGGTCTTGGCAGGCACTGCATATAAATAAACTGGTTATTGGGAATTTAAGCTAACATTTAATCTCTGAAATGCCGAGGCCTTAAAACACTCATCAGGGGTCTGCGCCGCCTCTCGGTCATTCAGTATGTGCAGCCCTTTGAGGTGGGCTGTGTCGTTCTTGTTGGCGGGCAGAGAAGTGGGACTTGTTTTGAAGTCTCACAGCTAGGAAGTGGCAACACCAAGAATTTCAGGTTTTCTGGGCTTTGCTGTGTTGTAAAACTACATTATTAGCACTTGGCCCCTAAAAAGTAAACTATTGAATGTTTCCTATTAAAGTTGATATAAATTCTCAGATCATACTATTCTGTGGTTTTTAATGTATTCACAAAGTTGTGCACCATCACCACCAGCCAATTCCAGATTTTTGTCAGTCCGAGAAGCAGTCCACATGCACTGGCGGTCACTGCTCGTTGTCCTGTCCCTCCAGCCCTGGGCACCCACTGCTCTGGTTTCTGTCTCTGGGCTTGCCTGTTCTGGACGGTGCCCAGAAGTGGATCATGCAGCGCGTGGGCATCTGTGTCTGGCTCTGTCACGTGGCGTAATGCGTTCAGGTTCCATCCATGTTGTCGTGTGTTTTGGTACATCTTTTTATTGCTGAATGGTATTCCCTGCGTGGCTGTGCCACCTTTTGTGCATCTCTTACCTGGCCATGGACACTTCGTTGGGCTTTACTTTTTACCTGCTGTGGGTAACGCTGTTGTAAACATTCGCACACACGTTTCTGCGTGGACGTGTGTTTTCATTTTCTTGGGTGCCTGTGTAAGAGTGAAATTGTTGGGTTACATGGCATAGTGTCTGTATTGTTTATATTCCAGTGCTGTCCCCAGTGCCTGTAGGAGACCGCCAGTTTTTCTACCCCTTGGTAACGCTCGTTACTGTCTTTTTCATCACAGACACGCTATGAGTAGGAAGTGGTCTCCCGCTTGTAAATTGCATTCCCCTAAAGGCCAGTGGTGTTGATGTTCTGTAGGGAAGTATCTATTCAGACCCTTTGCCTGTCTTCTAATTTGTTTTATCTCTTTTTATTATTTGGTTGAAAATTCTTCATATAGTCCAGATCAGCGATTTTCAGCCACTGTGTTGCGTGCGACACTGTGCCACAGAATTTTTCGAACTTGCAATGCCTGCGTGTTTAGTCAGGGGCACCTACGTCTTTTCCCTTTGCTTCTCCATTCGGTTCTGTTCCTCGGAGGCCAGTGCCACGTTGTTACGGTTACCCTGTAGCTTTTCAGGCAGTTTTGAAATCAGAAACTGATTGTATCCAGCTTTGCTTTCCTTTCAAGATTATTTTGGCTATTTTGGATCTCTTGCATTTCCATATGAATTTTAAATCTAGCTTGTCAATTTTCTGCAAAAATGTGGGCTGGGATTTTGAAAGGGATTGGTTTAGTCTGTAGGTCTGTCTGTAGATGGCAGTGTTTCTGTCTTAATGTCTTCTAGTCCACAAACATGGACTATCTTTCTGTTAATTTAGATATTCTTTCTTTCATAATCTGTCTTGCATAGTTTTTGACATGTCTCAAATGTCTTTTATTAAATTTATTCCAAAGTATTTTTATGCTATTATAAATGGAATTTTTACATTTAATGCTCTTGACCTTCAAAAGATGACCTTATTTGTTTCCTCCTTTCTCAGAAATGTGCTGGCAAGTGCATCAGCTGACAACACTGTAATTCTGTGGGATATGTCCTTGGGGAAACCAGCAGCTAGCCTTGCTGTACACACAGACAAGGTATGATGAGTTCGTGGGGAAAAGGGAGTCTAAAAGGTCTGAGACAAACATTGGTTACAAATAATCTCTAATATATACATATGGATTTTTGTGAATTACATAGAGCTTTGACATTCTGTCTCCTTGGATCCTTTACAGAGCCCTTTGTAATAGTTACAATTACCCATCTCAAGAGATGCAAAAACAGGTGTAGAAAGATGAGTGGCTGGGAACATTAGTGCTTTGTAACACGTTCACAGAGGCTCCTAGAAATATGCCGCGGGACCTCTGAGCACGGACTGGCGCCCAGACACGTTTGACCACTCCCCTTTTTCCTTAATACATTAACATTTCGGGCACGTAAATATTTTGGTAAACACAGTTTGAGGAATGCTGTATTATGTGTTAAGTGTCAGCCTTTATTAAGAAATATGTTTTGTCCTTTTGATCATGCAGTACACTTATGTTCCCTTAAATAATACTGCATTTCAAAGAGAAACATGTAGAAACACACTTCCAAACTGACTCCCACCAGACAAACAGATCTGTTTATTTATGTTTCTTCATTTTAGGTCCAGACTCTACAGTTTCACCCATTTGAAGCACAGACTCTGATTTCTGGCTCATATGATAAGTAAGAAAACCTCTCAGGAATTATTGCTACTGTTTTTATCCTCTTGCACTACTTCAGAAAGTCTTCAACCTCATTGGTGCTCAGAATATGTTGTATTGAGGCACCTGTGTGTTTAGATCTTTAGTAATGCTCCTTTGTCCTCCTCAGTGTGGTCCTTTCAGTCTGCAGGGGAGTGTGGTTCCGTCGCACTGACGTAGCTCGTAACCAGCAACTGCTTTGGTTTTAGAGGGTTTATGAGCTAACTATTGTGGCGAAACAGCCCGTCCCAAAATTCCGTGACTTGAAGCAGTAAACTTTTATTTCGTGACTCTGCGAGATTGAGTCAGTCTGTTCTCTATTCAGCTGTAGCTCTGCCGGTCTGGTTTGCTTAGGCTGGGCCGTGGAGACGGGCGCTCTCCTTCTCCCGGGTCCAGCGGGCTCGGTCACGGTGAGGTTGAACGCTCAAGCAGAGATGCCGAGGCCTCTTGAGACCTAGGCTGAGAACTAGTACATTTATGTCTTATTCTCTTGGCCAAAACAGACCACATGGAGTGAGAATGAACTCTGCCTTTTATGGGAAGAACCCCCACATCCCTGGCAGAGGTCACGGATGTAGGGAGAGGTGAAGAATTGGCCCCGCTGGTCTATTACAAGGGAGTTTCCATACACATGGTGCTGCCTTACACAGGTCAGGTCTGGCGAATGGGAAAGGTAGCTAGTGGAAACAGAAACCTGGTCTTTGTTTTGATTCCTTGTCCTTTCAAAGAGTGATGTGTTCGCATTTTCAGTTGGGATTCACGCAAAATTAGAAGAGTACCCATGGGTTCCCCCAGCACAGTGACCCGCTGTGGAGAGTGTCTGCTCCGAGCACCACTGAGGAAGGGAAGTGGGAGGCCGTCCTGGCGTTGGGAAAGAGAGAGCATTCATCCTGCAAGGGGAGGATTCGGCCTGGAGAAGGTCAGGGTCACTAGGACATTCAGAGCCACCAGTCCCTTCAAGTGACAGAGTCCACCGATTAGTGAAAGCTCATCTTTCTACTTATATTTTGGAACCTCAGAGCAGACTTTAAATGATTGGACCCTGACTTCACCGTGTTTTACTACCATGTCATTGAAAATAGACTTAACACATACAGGAGAATTGGAACTCTGAAAACCCTCACTCTGCCTTCACGTGCGCAGGTCAGTGGCTTTGTACGATTGCCGCAGTCCGGAGGAGAGCCACCGCATGTGGCGGTTCAGTGGGCAGATCGAGAGGCTGACTTGGAATCACTTTTCACCTTGCCATTTTTTGGTAAGACAATGCCTATTACCGTGTTGCTTTTCCAGGTTACTAATACTGACTTTCTTTAACTCCATTGTAGAGAGACTCTCTGAAAAGCTGCTTCTGTATTAATAATGTGAAGTATTTGGATTTTAGGGTAATAAAAAAGGTATTTGTCAACAACAGAACAGTGGATCAGCCACAAAAAATAGTAAACATGTAAATGATTTTTCTAATTTCCAACCATTCCAAAGTATGACACGTTTTATTTTAATCGTTTTATTGTTTTTTTTTAATTCTTAACATGGTTAATACTCTTATGTTTTTTTTAACTTTTAAGTCCTAATACTTAAATGGAAGTCCAGTAATGAGAACACTAGCCTATTTAACTAATACAGCACCGTCTCCCAGATAGGACAGACGTGTAAGATCTTTCCATAAATACCCTAGCTGTGTGGATGGCAGTTTTCTACGTCGTATCCAGCTATTCCATTGCCACTGCGATCCACGGAGACCTGAAATCCCCGCTTCCATCCAGAAGGGACGCGTAATTAAAGGAATTGTGACACATTCGTGTATTTCCTAGTTTTCTAAAGTAAATGTGTGGTGCTTTGTAAATGAAGGAAAGAGTTCTTTATAAAACAGCTTTCTTAAAATAGGGACGGCTTCAAAGGGTTCCTGAAGTAACGGTTCCGAGAACACTGACTCGGCTCTGCGCAGCCGTGCGCACAGTCCCCGCTGAGCCACCTGACGCCGCATCAGGAGTGAAGTCCAGGCGTGTTTGAGTGTCGTGTTGTACTTCGGCTCTCAACAGTCAGGCACACACATTTCCTGAGGTTATTTGCTAATAAATGGTCATCAGTACTCAAATCACAAATATTTAGGGAAATGGGAAGTGATCAAAATAAAATGGTTCATCTCAAAAGTAAGAACTCCTTCCTCTTGGTTTTGTCCCCATCCACAGTCCAGTCTTCAGGACGACATTGGTCGGCCTTTTTGCCTCCCTTTTTCCTGCACTGACTGTTGCTTTTGGCCAGTACATAGGCTCAGGTCTCTCTCCCATCCTTAACTAAGTCTGTCTTGTTTTTTGTTTTTTTTTAAGATTTTGATTTATTTTTAGACAGGGGAAGGGAGGAAGAAAGAGAGGAAGAGAAACATCATTGTGTGGTTGCTTCTTGCATGTCCCCTGTTGGGGACCTGGCCCGCATCCCAAGCATGTGCCCTGACTGGGAATTGAACCGGGGACCCCTTGGTTCGCAGGCCAGTGCTCAGCTCACTGAGCCACAACAGCCAGGGCCTAAGTCTCTTTATCTTGCAATTGTGATGACCCACTGTAGTCTACTTTTCCACCCTTATCTGATTGGCTCCACCAGAGTATTAGCAGCGTTGATCATGTCTCCAGAAGCCCTGTTTCCTTGGCTTCCCTGACATTCTTTGTTATTCCCCCTCTCTCCTTGATTCCTCTGTGAGCTCGTCCCTTAAGTGGCCATACTCTCCAGGCCTCTGTCCACAACACGCTGCTCTTTTAACTCTACATCCCCAGGGTGCGCCCCCTCTGTTCTCACGGGTGTGACCACCCCCTCTGTGCATTCTGGTCCATGCCACTCCATGCCTCCCCTCAAACCCAGCTGCCTGATAGGCTGTCTGCTGCCCCGGTCCATGGGAGCGCGGACTCGGCTTTTCCATAAGTAAATTCTTTCTGTCCTCGTTAACTTCCAGTCAGCCCCTCAGGTGAGTCAGGTAAATGGCTGATTTTCACTGTAATTGTGCTGTTTATCCAGTGTTAAAATGTACTGTCACATAGCATGATCTTCTTGCCTATCTTTTACTCTTTTCAGGCCAGCACAGATGATGGCTTTGTATATAATCTGGATGCGCGTTCAGATAAGCCCATTTTTACACTTAACGCACACAATGATGAAATCTCTGGTGAGCAAGAATACGGTTTCTTTCATTTCTCTTTAATTATTATGAAGTAAATCTGTATTTCAGAGTCTGAACCAATCTTCCTGTAGGTCTTGATCTCAGCAGTCAAATCAAGGGCTGTCTTGTGACTGCGTCAGCAGACAAGTATGTGAAGATCTGGGACATACTGGGAGATAGGCCAAGTCTGGTTCACTCCAGGGACATGAAAATGGTGAGATTCCCCTGGGTGTCTCTGTTTTCTGCTTCTGACCTGCATTGTCTGTCTTTCTCCAGGAATCACTGCATTAAATATGTCTTTGTTGGGGAAGTTCATTTCGATCTTAGCCAAATTTGGTGAGAATTTTATGACTTAGGATAGTTTGAGAGGGAATCAGTTACTGTCTGGTTCCTTTTCCAACTCACGTGATGAAGACATGCTTGGCCAGAGCCGGAGGTGTGGGAGAAGCTTCTCTAGGGCGCTGGCGGAATGGCCACGTTTTTCACCCTAATCAGTGCCACCCCAGGAGATCTCGAACCTTTGGGACACCATAGCTGTTTGGGTTCGTTTACCACCTCTTTGCATGATTAGTTCTGATCACACTGAAATCGATGACTGTGTAGTGGCAGGCAATTTAGAAATAATGAATTCATTCGGCAGGTATTTACTGCACACCTAGTATATGCCAGGCACTGAGTTACATAAATTAGATTGCAGACATAGAACACTGTGCAGCTGTTTAAAATTGAATATGTGTGTGTGTGTATAAATATTTGTGGAAAAGTAGGTTAGGAATTTTTATAGTATCATCATTGCTTTGAAAGAATTAAAGATAGCCATTTAGGTTTATTAAGTAATCTGTAACAGACAGAATGACAGTGGAGGTAAAAGACCCGAATGGCCATAGTGTGTACACACATCCTCAGAATATCCATTGTGCTGAACTTGTCTGGCTTCCTGTTGTAATGTTCTTTCCAACTTGACTGTGAACTACCTTCGCAGGAGGCTTGAAAGAGATACTGGTGAGTTGGTTTTGAGTGACCATTCAAACCACAGGTTCTTGTAGATAGGAGTCGGGATATACGTTAGGGTCTCGTGAAGATTGAAATCACTGACCTTCTGTCCCCGTCTCTCAGGGAGTTCTCTTCTGTTCTGCCTGTTGTCCTGACTTCCCATTTATTTATGCCTTTGGTGGTCAAAGAGAAGGGCTTCGGGTCTGGGATATAAGCACAGTCTCTTCAGGTAAGAATCCTAATTTTCGGCTTTTTCTGACTGAGTTCTGTAACGAAATGTGTGGCTCGAATACATTAGCAAAGTTGGTCTCGTGTTCACCTGTAGAGCAGTTTGCTTAGGAAGTAGACAGGATCAGATGTAATTTGGAAATGTTCATGTTCGCAAATAATTTTGTCTTCATACTTTAAATGTAGGTCATTTAAAAGTATATATGACAAAATTTAAATTTTAAAATTAAAAGATCTTAATGGGAAGGCTGGAAGGAAATGCAGCATGGTCTCAAAGAATGGGCCTCCCCTTTCCAGTGTGAATAAATCTGCCTTTTTCAACTGTTTTCTACAGAATATGCTCCCCTCCCTTCCTGGGAGCCTGGCTGCTTACGTGTTACATTGAGGTAGTCTGGTTTGTCCTGTAAAATGGAACCCTACTGTCTGATCCCTGAATCTTCCCTCCCATGTAGAAAAATGGGCCTAAATCCAAGAGTTCTGTGTATGCATGATACACAGACAGATGAAAGAAAATAGGAACTCTCAGGAATAGAACAATGGAACGATAGATTCATTGTTATAAGGGATGAGAAATTCGTTATCAAGGTAGATTAGGTAAGTCCAGGATAAGGCAAAGAATATACAAAAAAAGTAGACCAATTTTAAACATGATTAAGCTCATTCGGAACATTTCCTTGAACTTCTGCATTGGTTATATACTTTCCCATTTACTGAGTGTTAAATATATTTTCATAAAATTTCTTCCCTAGGGTAGAGAAACTTATTGCTCATTTATACATTTTAGTCTTTTTATATTATAGTCTTAATTTTCTGATGTGGTAATTTCTTACCTATTTATTTGTGTTTTAGTAAATGAAGCCTTTGGAAGACGAGAGAGGCTTGTTCTTGGTAACACAAGAAATTCATCTATTAGTGGCCCTTTTGGGAGCAGGCACCCAGAAACGCCAATGGAGTCTTAGTGAAGATCATACAGTCTCCTGTTTTGTTTACCTTAACTCACGTTTTAAAAAGCTGGCTTAAAAACGTTCCATGTGCAGAGACAGAAACAGATCCCTTTCCTACTACCTGACACTCCTCTCTGCAGCTGCGGTGGCAGTGCAGCGGGGCAACCTCTGTGTGTGCTGTTCGAGTGTGTGGTGTATGAGGCTCCTGTTGCAGGTCTCCTCGGAGAGGGCGATACAAAGGTTTTTTAAAAAATGATTCCTTAAATATCACATCTGTTGCAGGGCCATCTAAATTTGTAAAATAGCCAGTAATGTATAGAATTTTTAAAAAGGAAAATCCTGTAATCATAACAGATGGGTGAAGCCAGGCTGGGAAGGGTTGTGGTTTGGCCAAGACTGCACAGCAGGCCACAAACAGGCAGGCGCCCCAGAGGGTGCACTTCCCAAACTGACTGCCCTCCGCTAACACTCCTGACTTGGAAGTGTTCTCAGTGCTGTTGTTTGGTAACTAAATGAAAAGTGGCGCCCTGGCTGGTGTAGCTCAATGGATTGAGCTCTGGCTTGTGAACCAAAAGGTCGCTGGTTTGATTCCTGGTCAGAACACATGCCTGGGTCACAGGCCAGATCCTCAGTTGGGAGCATGCAATAGGCAGCCGATCAATGTTTTTCCCCTTCTCTGACCCCCTACCTGTCTCCCTCCCTTACCCTCTCTCTAAAAATAAATTTTAAACATCTTTAAAAAAAAAAAGTGGCATGCCTTTTTTTTTCCCTAGCAAGGTATTCAGTGTTATCAAGGCGAAGAGACGTTCCATGTGTCAGTCTAGGAAGAAGATGTAACATTCCTAAGTTTTATGCACCCAGCATAGCACATAAATATATAAGCAAATGTTAATAGACCTAAGGAGAGAAAGAGCAATACAATAACAGAAGGGGACTTTAATACTCCACTCTCACCCATGGCTGGGTCCTTCATGCAGAAAAATCAAACGGTGGCCTTAAACAGCTCATTAGACCGGGTGGAGCTGACGGGCAGAACATTCCACCCAGAAGAATGGAATACACATTCTTCTCAAGCACACATGGACAATTCTCCAGCATAGGTCATGTTATACCGCAAAACAAGTTTTAGTCATTTGTTTCAGCTTTTCTTCTCCCTGCCCCCCTTTTACCTCCCTTTTACCCTGCCTTGGTAATCATACTGTTGTCTGTGTCGATGAGGTCTGGGGCTGGGTCTGCTTAATCCCTTCACCTTTTCCACCCAGCCACCCAACTCCCTCCCTTCTGATGGCTGTCAGTCTTAAGATCGAAAGCATATCAGACATTTTCCAATAATAGTATGAAACTAGAAATCATTTCCAAGAAGAAAACTGGAAAATTTACACATGTGGAGATTAAACAACATGTACTGAACAACTGGTCAAGGAAGAAATCAAAAGAGAAAATACCTTTATACATAAAAATGGAAATAAAACACACCCAAAACTTAATGGATACAGCAAGAGCAGTTCTAAGAGGGGAGTTTATAGCAGTAACTATGTCAAGAAACAGAATCTCATCCTACTGTTACACCTCAAAGAACGAGAAAAGAACAAACGAAGCCCAAAGTTAGCAGAAGAAAGGAAATTGAAGACCCCAGTGGAAATAAAACACAGATTAAAAAGATAATAGGAAAGATCAGTGAAACCAAGAGCTGGGTTTCTGAAAAGATAAAATAGGCAAATCTTTACTCAGAGGACTCAAAAATCAAAAAGTAGAAACTTTACATCTTACACCATGGGAAGGATTATAATAGGAAAGTCTGAATTGAGTGATTACTAGTAAGGAGATTGAATCAGGAATCAACAATCTCTCACCCTGGCTGGTGTGGCTCAGTGGTTTGAGTGGACCAGAAGGCTGCTGGTTTTGACTCCCAGTCAGGGCACTTGCCTGAGCTGTAGGCCAGGTTCCCAGTTGGGGGCATGCAAGAGGCAGCAAATCAATGTTTCTCTTCACACATCGATGCTTCTCTCTTTCTCCTTCCTTTTCCCCTCCCTCTAAAAATCAATCAATATTTTAAAAAACAACCACCACCTCCCAACAAAAGCCCAGGGCCATACGACCTCACGCTGAAATTTGCCGAACACTTAAATAACTAATTCCAAGCCTCCTCAAACTCTCCCGCAAAAAATAAGTAAGTGGGAATACTTCCAAACTCATTTTATGAGGCCCAGCATTACTAATCCAAATTATGCCAAAAGCAGACAAGGGCACCATTGTTGCGGGCCAGCCTACACCCAGTCCATGAACGCTGATGTGGAGAATCAGCCTGCACCCATTTCTTGGCACAGTCAGAATGGGTAGGACACCTCTGCACAGCGGAAGGCAACTTTTGGGCAGTTCTTCACAAGTCTAGCCTATGGCTTGCATACTTCGGCTGCACTGCTGAGAATTAGCAATTCTCACTGACCTGCATTTACGACTAAGGCTCCTGATTATCATGGCTGTTCCCCACAGATGAAAGCATTAAGGAGAAGAATTAGCCATTAAGCAAGTCAGCCACCTGAACACTGAAAGAAAAACAGTTTGCTAATTACTGGAAGAAGCCATTGCTTAAAATAAACAATTCTCTCTGAAACTCAAAATTTATCGCTTCTTTATCTTGAGCAAGAATGTTTACTGAACCAGAGATATAGGAAGAGAAAATATTTTAATAGCTAGGAAATTTAGTGAAAAACCATGAACATTAGTTAGGATTTATACTTCAGAAAGTCGTAGATAAGACCATCTGTGCCTAGAAATACACTTCAAAGGCAGTTAATTGGGTTAGGAATACTTTGACTTACATGACATCTCTCTTAAATTTCCTGAGCACAAGACCTACCTTTACATATATTTTTAATTACTAGTTTAGAGTTATCTAGGACCTAAGAAAAAATATATATGTCTAGCCAATTATTAGTTCCTAAAATAGTTAGTACTAATATTATTCTTAGTCATTTGATTGATAAAAACAATCATTTGTAAAAATTGAAATGTCCTGTGTCTTTTGCTCATGTCAGCCCTTGACCATTTATAACATCCATCTGTTGTTGATTGTAAAAAAACCCTATAAAAAGGAAAAGAAATTCTCACGGGGTGTCAATCGGAGCAAAGAGGTCCGGCTGGCCTCCAGCCTCCAGACTCCACTGACGATGTCTGGATCCGTTTCCCCTTCGCCCCCACCATCCATCCTTCGGGGACCCAGAGACCCGCCAAGGCTGGACCGCGGCAGGTGGCGCCCAAACAGGGACCCGAAGGTAAGCCCCTCCCCCCACCCCGTTTCCGGGAGGTAGAGGACCCCACCGCAGGGTGCTGCAGACCCCCTCGTGAGGAATTGAGGTTGAGAGAGTGGTGGGAAGTCAAAAATCTTTTGAGAAGTTAAAGGCCATACAAAGTCTAAAGTAAGAGGACTGTATTGTTAGTAAGAAAAGCTTGAAATAAAGAACATTGCCATACAGGGTCTAAAGTAAGAGGACTCTGTATTGTTAGTAAGAAAAGCTTAAAGAACATTGCCATATGGAGTCTAAAGAAAGAAAACTCTGTATTGAAAACATTCACCATATTCTTAGTAACCTCATCAGAGACGCTTTAGATCCACAACATGAGAGTAAAAATTTTCACAAAAAGTTAGAGCCCACGGCCCCAGAGCCACATGAGAAGACTCCTTATTATCTCCACCTGGGACTAGGCCCCTGTCCTCCGGACTCCACTGACGGTGTCCGGATCCTTTTCCCCTTTGCCCCTTCCGTTCGTCCTTCGGAGACCCGGAGACCTGCCGAGGCTGGACCCCGGCACACCATGAGTGAAGAAAATTACTGGCCAATATTTCTGACAGACAAATGTATAAATCCTCAATGAAATATTAACAAACCAAATTCAACAATATGTTAAAGGGATCATAAACCAGGAACAAGTAAGATTTACTCCAGAGGCACAAGTGTGGTTCAACATCTGCAAATCAATGTGATACATATATTAATAAATAAAGGATACAAATCAAGACCATCTCAAAAGATGCAGAAAAAGTTGACTAAGTTCAACATCCACTTATGATAAAACTCAACAAAGTGGGTATAGAGGGAACATCCATCAACAAAGTCCATGTACAGGGGCGGGCAAAAGGCTTACAGTTGTATGTGAAATAGTTTATTATTGTGTTATTGTTTATTAATGTATTTCCATACAAACAACTGTAAACCTAACCATACTCAATGGTGAGAAGCTTAAAAGTTGTTTTTTGGGTTTTTTTTTTTTTTTCCTCTGAGGTTGTAAGATCCCGCTCTTGGGAGTTTTTATTCAACATAGTAGCAGAAGCCCGAGTTAGACCAGTTAGGGGAAAGAAGCATTCAGAGCAGGAAGGAAGAAGTGAAACTGTTAACTATCTGCAGATGGCATATATAGAAAACCCTAAAGATGCCACCACAGACTGTTGGAACTAAAAGAAATTCAGTAGGTACAGGATACAAAATCAGAAACCTGTTGTGTTTCTATATAATAATAATTATCAGAGAAATTATGAAAACAATCCCATTTATGATTGTACCAAATAAAATACCTAGGAATAAAGTTGACCAGTGAGGTGAGAGACCTGTACACACTGAAAACTGGAAGACAGTGATAAAGTGAAGACAAAATAGATATTAGCTGCTTGTGGGTTGGAATTAATATTTTTTTAAAGATTTTATTTATTTTCAGAGAGAGGAGAAGGGAGGGAGAAAGAACAATGTGTGGTTGCCTCCCACATGGCCCTCACTGGGGACCTGGCCCGTAACCCAGGCATGTACCCCAACTGGGAATCGAACCGGGACCCTCTGGTTCCCAGCCCGCGCTCAATCCACTGAGCTACACCAGCCAGGCCGGAATTAATTTTTTTTTAAAGATTTTATTTATTTACTT
Organism: Micronycteris hirsuta; assembly: GCA_004026765.1. NCBI lineage: Eukaryota > Metazoa > Chordata > Mammalia > Chiroptera > Phyllostomidae > Micronycteris > Micronycteris hirsuta. Next base: position 85,214 of record PVJI01006192.1, read on the forward strand.
TTAGAGAGAGGGGAAGGGAGGGAGAAAGAGAGAGAAACAGCAATGTATGGTTGCCTCTCACATGGCCCTCACTGGGGACCCAACCCGCAACCCAGGCATGTGCCCTGACGGGGAATCGAACCGGGACCCTCTGGTTCCCAGCCCGCGCTCAATCCACTGAGCTACACCAACCAGGGTGGAATTAATATTTTTTAAATGTCCATACTACCCAAAGCAATCTACAAGTTCAATGCAATCCCTATCAAAATTCCAATGGCATTTTTCACATACACACATCAAAAAAAAACAGCAATCCTCGCATTTGTGTGGAACCACAAGAGACCCTGAATAACCAAAGCAGTCTTGAGAAAGAACAAAGCTAGAGGCATCACTCTCCCCGATTTCAAGCTATATTGTAAATCTATAGTTATCAGAACAGTATAGTACTGGCATAAAAACAGACATAGATCAATGGAACAGAACAGAGGTCAGATGTAAATCCACATGTTTATGGTCAGTTTACAACAAAGGAATTGAGAATATACAACGGGGAAAGGACAGTTTCTTCAATAATGGTATTGGGGAAACTGGACCACTACCTTACACAATACACACACAAAAAAAACCCCTTGAAATGGATTAAAGACTTCACCATAAAACCAGAAACTGAAACTCCTGAGGGGGTCCAGGGGACAGATGCTAAGCTTCTTGAATTGGTCTTAGCAATGACTGCTTTGGATTTGACATCAAAAGCAAAGACAGCAGAAGCAAACAAACAGGCACAAGCTAGGGCAGAGAACCAGGGAGTCATCATGACTACCCTAAGATAATTTCTTCCCGTGTGTAGCCATAAGGCTGATACAGTGATAAACCAGATGGAGAGTCTGATCCTGCAGGTTACTGATTTAAAGCACAGGTTGAATTCACAGCCTCAGCAGATGTCTTAAGTGAAAATATTTGGGGGGAAAGAGTACAAACCCCTGAAAAGTGGAATGGTGATATATGAGCAGATTCCAAGTACCCCAAACCCCAAAGATTTCCCTCTTCAACAGAAGGAGCTCCTCCTCCACTACCTAATGAGAATGGTTCTTGAATACCCTGTAATGACCACCTGTTATAAAATTCCAATTCTCTTCCTTTACCACTCTCCATTTCTTTTTTTTATTTTATTTTTTTTAAAGATTTTTATTTTTAGAGAGAGGGGAAGGGAGGGAGACAGAGAGAGAGAGAAACAGCAATGTACAGTTGCCTCTCACATGGTCCTCACTGGGGACCTGGCCCGCAACCCAGGCATGTGCCCCGACTGGGAATCGAACCGGGATCCTCTGGTTCCCAGCCCGCACTCAATCCACTGAGCTACACCAGCCAGGGCTACCACTCTCCATTTCTTATCGCGTCTGATCTATAACTAAGCCAAACCCTGAAATTCTCTATAATTCCAAAGTCAAACTGTGGAAAAGGCTTACAAATGAACAGAATTGTAAGAATTTCCTAACTCTTGAGTAATATGTGCCAAAAGATTCTGAGGGTGCTACACCAGGGTAGAAGAAACATTTAGGTCAAGCTGAATTTATTGATATGAGTACAGTTCATTGCAAGTGATCACAGGTAATCTAACCCATGTTCCAGCCATGGGTGCCAGGTACAATTCCGCGTCCCATTCTCTAACAGTAGCTGGACCCTCACTGCCTTAAAGCCCAGCCAGGCCAGATAACTAACCAAGATACCTTGATCAGACAACAGAATCCCCTCAAGCTAGTTGAACCAAAAGGAATTTGTAAAGCAGTATAGACAGCCCACAGAATCACTAAAAAAAGGCTTGAAATGAAGTCTAGGCTGAATTTTAGGAATGACTCCCAATCCTGTACCACAGACGTGAGCTTGCAAGATAGAGTCGCTGTTCCTATAATCAGGACGCTACCTGCCACATCAGAAAGCATCGACCACCGCCGCCAGCTCCAAAACAGCATCGCACTGGGTACATCCAAGCCTGTGTAAGAAACAGAAGCCGCAAGCCCTGTTTGTCCCTCCACAACTCATTTCTGAATCAAACTCTCACCCGAGTGCTTCTGGTCAGAAGAACATTGGTTTTGTTTGGAATCTGAGCTCTAAGGAGTCTGGGAGGTCGTTTTCAGCTTTCCAGATTCTACAGCACAGGAAAGCATGATAGAAAGGGATTGACGATCTGGATTATCTTTGTATACATCATGTTAACACACATATAGACAATACGATCAGACAGCAAGCTTTTTCACTTAACAAGATGCCTTGTAGCTACTTCTATGCTAACATAGAGATTACCTCCTTTTTGATAGCATTGTATTCGTATGGATGTGTCATAATGCGCCATTTTCTTCTGGAGGACGCTTAGGTTTCTTCCGTCTTCAATGTATTCCTCCGTCCTTACCACACCTGTAAGAAAGGAATAGGATCCTACGCATACCTCCCCCGCCCCACTCCCCTATGTGTGTGCTTCTGGACTTGAAATTGAATTTCCTGATCACAAACCATTGTTTTTCTTTATATATGTGCCTCCCTACTCCACCCCCCTTAAAGTCTAACATGCTATTTTCCCCAAGAGAATATAAGCTGAATGAATGGATCATCCTGCTTTTCTCTTGCCATGGAACACTATTTGCATTTTGGGAATTTCAGATGCAAAGTAGCCTGGCACACTTTCTTTTTGCTACAGCATGTCTGGGTCAGGCATCCTGAAAAAGTCCCTAACAGAATATGTCATCTCCCACACTTTTTAGTAATTCTTTTTTCATAGACAAATGCCAGTGGTCTCTAATCAATTAAGAACAATGGCCCATAAAGATGTTTTCTGCTTATAAAGATGTATTTCACAACTTCAGTACAAATACGCAATGTGATGCACCTTAAATAGGGTGTCAGAACAGCAGCATGTAGATTAACATGGAAGAAAACCCGGGAGGAGAAATATATACATTTTAACAAGTACTCTGACGACAGCAAATCACTGAACATGAAAGGCAGAAAACCTTAAATTGTATTAACTTCAGCATCTATAAAACGGGGGTGAAACCTACTATTGTAATGCCCTACAAGGACTAAACAAATGGTAAACAAAAGCGTACTACTGCTATTACAGACAATATCAGCAAATGAAGGGCAATGTGCCCTAGGCCGTGTTAGCTAGGAAAGGCAGGAAATTGTCTGTTGACCAATGGCACATCACTCAAGAAGCACGCTTTCCCAAAGTTGGTACCTGTCTGTTTTAAGTGATTTCTCCCCTCGTTCTCGCCATAAGGAATCTTGATCTTCACCCTGTCCCAAAGCCCACCTCCAGCCTGTGCCTCAGCAAGTCTGTAGCAGCACAAATGGGGGTGGATGCAGCGGAGCAGAAAACACAAAGACCAAGGCACGCTTCCTCTGAGCTCCCCAGTCCATCTATATGAATACGCATGCTTTGTCTAAATGGATAGATTTTCTCTGTGAGCTTTAAAGACTTGCAGCCCTGATGCGATCCCAATTTTAGCCAGGCCACTATGAAAGAATCAACAGAACTTGGTGGGCTAGGCACAGACGGCCTCTTCTGGCTTTGTAATTATCTGCCTCTTACAGAAATGAGTTGTCTCACAGTTCCGGAGACCGGAAGTCTGAGAGCAGAACGCCCGCAGTCATTTCTCCTGAGGGC